>JAOXNX010000001.1:38875901-38890983 GCA_028566075.1 Solidago caesia
TCAAGGGCTTTTCCTCGTCAACAAATCCTTGTGTCGTTGTTCTTAAGTTTTCTTTACATTAAAAGCTCTATATCTTGATTTACATTCGTATATCTTGATTATCTTTACAAAGATCTTGATTTTAATACTTTATTAGTTGTTACATTGTCTTTCAAAACGAATATAATTCTTTTACATTGATTTTACACTCAGAGTATTTCAATATCCTGAAAGCAGTTGACACCTACCTCGCGAACGAAAGTATTGGTCACTCAATTATTTCAAGTTTTCTTAGTTGATTATCTTGAGTAGTTTTTGCCCAAAACAGTGTCCACTTTACATATATAGATCGAGAAATATATATATATATATAGATATATAAATATATATAAAAAAAGGTGAAAGATATTTGTTGTGGAAAAGGGGCTCCATAAGTTTTTAACTTGCAGTGTTATTTTGGGTAAAGCCCATTATTTTCAATTTTTCATCCACTATCTGAATCTTTGATCTACACCCATATTCCAATTTCCATTGAAAAAAAAAATACCCAAATGAGTTTAAGAATTTGGAACACATTAAATAAACCCACCTAACAAACAATCCAATTATACCCTTTTTTAATAATAATTAAAAAAAATCACATTTTTAATGGAAATAAAATGTTAAACAGTTGGTGATCACAAACCCCAGATCGAAATCGAAATAATAAGTAAAATTTGTGATTACAACAATGATGATGTACCCCTTTTTATATATATATATATTGTGTATGTGTATGTATATATTATATTAAATAAAAAAATAATAAAATATATTGCATGAATAAAAATAGAAAAGGGGATGAGGAAAGTTAATATAGGATTGAGAAAATCATGGGAAGTGGTCAAACACATAAATATTTGAGACCGTATATTGGTCCAAGATTTTTAACATTCATTTATAGTTTTGGATAAGATTTTTTATGTTTCATTTCTCTTTTTAAGTTATTTTTTTTTTTGGGATATCATATATGCGGCGGATTGCATAAATATTAGTTACAGCAGAGGTGAAATTCAGGGGGCAATCATGTTTATTATTTAAATTAAAAAGGTTAGATTGTAAATTTTAAAAAAAAACCTTCTCTGCTGCATATTTTTTTTTATAAAGCTTACTGCATATTTCATTTTCCCTATTTTTTTTATGTATCATTTTAAGCTACCTAATTATGGAGTATTTTTATTTTTATTTTAAATATGTTACAAACAAATATTAAAAACAAAATTTATATAAAAATTCAAAGTCTAACGATCAGCAAAACCCACCATCGGCCATTATCACTCTTGGGGCATGTAATAATTGGGACAATGACTCTTTCAAGTTAAGTTGGAGATATCTCAACCCTTGGATTAAAATCAAGGGTCATGATTTCAAGATGATTTTTAATCTTGATCTTTGATTTTAATCCAAAGGTTAAGATCTCTTTAATTTGACATCTAAAGTTGTTTCAACTTGAAAGGATCATAATCCTAATAATTGAAGTTTATGAGTTTTGTTTTGTTTTTTTTTTTTTTTATTTGATTGACATTAGAATTAAAAAAAAAATTAGTAACTTAACCATCATCATGCATCATACGGGTATTTCAGTTAAAAATTGAAAAATAAAACTTAATTAAACTTTTCTTTTTTATTTAATTTTATACTAGATTTTTATTTCTTTATTATTTCTTATTGTTAAGAAAAATATCTTTTCTAAATATAATATAATATTGCTTAAGTTATATACAAATCAGTGGGTTTTAGTCAAATGATTCACTTATTTGTATGTTTTATTTTGATCTTATGTAAATGTTCTGGTCCAAGAAACAAGACGCGTTCCATTGCACATTGTTTGGGACGACTCGACCCCCATTTAATTTAAGAAAAGAATAGTAATAAAAAAACATTTGACGTAAGTTTTTGACCAATAGGCTTCTAGTTTTATAGTATCAATATCATGTATATTATTTGTCAAATACACGTTAAGGTTGAAAGATAATTTTAGAGTAAAGAGGTTGTTGCTAATCATCTAAAAATTATATGATATAAAAATGATAAAAGAAAACATATACTAATACCAATACCAATCGTAATAAGAAAGGATAATACCAATAGGTTCCCTTCATTTTTCCCGTTTGTTATACGGGACTTGCTGAAATTAACTGTTAGTTGGAGAGGTTCCGCAAAATGGAAAAAGCTAATGCAAGGAATTATTCTCATGGTTGTTTGGACAAGATGGCACTCGAGGAACAAACTGGTGTTTGAAGGGAAGCAAGTGAATCGGAGCAATGCGGTCAGTAAAATCCAAGCTCTTAGCTTTCTATGTATCAAGGCAGGGTGAAGCTCACATCATTCGGATTGGAGTAACTTTTCTGTTTCAAGTTTCAATTAATTAGTTTGGTGGTTCTTTGTATTTCTTGTCTGTCTTTTCATATGTATTATGCTACTGTTTCCTTTGGGTTTAAGCTTCTCTGTTTGCCCTTATAATATAATCTAATTTGTTGGCTGTTCAACAAAAAAAATAAAAAAAATAATGCATAACACATATATTAAAACTCGAATATATTAGACATGTTTATGCCTTATAAATTAATCAAAAACATCATTACCCTACTAAGATCGAAAATAACCCCTTAATATCCTATACCGCATTGCTACCTACACAACTACCATGCCAGGTTTTAGTGTATCGAGGTATGTGCACCTGAACAGATATTACCACATGGGGTCGATTAAATTCGGTCTAATACAAGGATAGAACCCACTCTAATTTTTTATTAGGCTCCCCACACAATGGGCCTCCACATAAATAGTGGCAGATGGTCACCTGATCTATGGGCATGTTTGGCAAGAGCTTTTCAGGAGTTTTTTGAGAGCTTTAGCTTTTAATTTTGAACGAAAAGTTCCTATTGTGTTAAAAGCTTTGTTTGGGTACAACTAGCTTGAGCTTTTATTTGAAAGAAAAAGCTCCAAAATGAAACGCTAGTTGAAGTAGCGTTTCGGGAGCTTTTTGTTTGGATGAAGCTTTTAATTTTTAAAATTACACAAATAACCCTTTCATAGTTTTTGGTTGGAGCTTTTAATATCCACATTTGTCATTTTACATTCTTAAATTTCAGTTACAGCTACCATGCCAAACAACTTTAAAAAATAAAAACTTTAGGGTATGTTTGGCAAAAGTAACTGTAGCTGTAACTTGTAGCTGTAACTTTTAGTTGGAGCTGTAAGCTGTAGCTTTTAAGCAAAGCTGTTAGATAGAGCTTTTATTTTTTAGAGGTGTTTGATATGGTAGCTGTAGCTGGAACTTCAAGAGGTATTTGTGTTATTTTAAAAACTAAAAGCTCCATCCAAACTAAAAGCTCCTGAAACGCTACTTCAAGTAGCGTTTTATTTTGGAGCTTTTTCTTTCAAATAAAAGCTAAAGCTAGTTGCAACCAAACAAAACTTTGGTGGTTAGCGGTGAGTAAATCTCTCCTTTTATTAAAAATAAAAAGAAAAGAAAACTAAGAAAGAAAAATCTAAGGTTGAATGGTTAGGGTGTGTTTGGTGCAAAGCTTATAGGAGCTTGAGCTTATAGCTTTTGGTTTTTAGAAGCAAGTTTTGTTTGGCTATCAAAATTTTGAATCGTTTATGGTTTTCTTAATTTTGAGTAGTTTATGGTTTTTTTTAAATTTATTTAAAAAGGCAATATTTCAAGTAGTTTATGACTCATAAGCTACTCAAAGTAGCTTTTGAAAGTAGATTATAGCTTATGAAAAATGAAACTACATAAATACCCCCAAATAAATATATATCATCTATTAAAATTAATATATTTCTCCTGTTATTTTACATTCATAAACTACAATATTATATCAAACACATATATTATCATAAGCTTCAACCACAAATTAGTTTCGTCCAAGATACCCTAATTAGAAATTAGACAGTGTCCTAAAAGTACACCTATTTCCCCAACTTTCAAAATACTGGCGCCTATGCATATTTCATTATCTAGTCTACTTGAAGCCAATCAAAAACCCAAACTAACAGAAATTTTCAATTACGACAAGAGTGATGAAAGCGCCTTTACTTCCCTCTGATGGTTTGATTGAATGGCCGAACTCGAAAGCAAAGCTATGGCCAAACTTACGATGTGTAATCACTGAGAGATGGGAAACCTGCTTGACCAACCACATCTCCAGCAACATGTCCTTTAAAACACAAAATATAGGGCAAACACACACACACACACAGAGGGATAGAGAGAGGGAGGGGAGGGAGGAAAAAAAAAAGAGGGGGGGGGGGGGGGATTGGGATTTTTGTGGGGTTGTGAAAGTATGGATATGGTTAAAAGACTTAAGAGCAGTTTGGTCTTTCTGACCAATTGGGACGATCCCAATTGGGACGACCCTAATTAATGTATCGGGGTGGAAATAGAAACATTATCGGTGGAAATAGGGAGGCTCATTAAGAAAGCTACATCAAATACAATAGACCACTCTATATGCATTTTATTAATTATACCCCTGTAACAAATTTTCAAGTTTTAAAGCAACATAAAAAAATTAATAATTAAAGAGACATCACATCATTATGTGTTTCTTAAGTTATATATACTCCTATGCAAATGATATATACCAGTTAGTAGTTACTGTTTTGTATGAAGTATTTGTTTTCTTTTATGAGATTATTTATATGTAACTAATTTTGATAGTATTTCTTCATATTGGTTTTAGTATTCCTTTGGTGATGCATTTTCCAAATTATTCGACCGTATAAGTGTATAACCCGGTAATGATGCAAAAATTTTGGGTAGAAAAAGTTAGATCTTTGACTTTGACCACTTAATGTGGAGTGTCCTATGTAGTAAAGATAAGCACAATAGGTTGTGTTGGTCAAGGTAACAAGTATTCACCATTTAAGTAACTGCCATGTCTCGGATCTGGATCTTTTTACTATGGATAGCAAAGACAATCGCGGTACTCATCGATATAGATATGTAAAGGCACGTTTATATATGTTCACAAAATCAATTTAGAAAGTTGTAACCCTTTATTAGAGGCGAGAATTACCAAAAATAGAAATTATGGTCATATATTAATTTATTTGATTAATTTTAAGTATTCACGTTTATTCATTTCTTTTTTTTAATGTTAGTTATTTCAAAAATAATAACAAAGAGGATATAATAGATGTTGCGACAAACATGCAACTGCTTGTTTTTCAAGCATGATTTTAAAATTTTTATTTTAACTTTTTTGTTATTCAATCACATGAGGGATTGTGGTTAATTGATTGTGAGAGATAAAGCAATGGGTTGTCTTGTTGCATCAAATATCATTTTCCCTTAAACAAATTATACAATTGTAATGATTAATTTTTTATTTTTTATTTTTCCATCAGGGTGGTCATTTAATAAATTTGATAGACAATTTTTTTTTTTTCCATTCTTTATAACAGATATTGAAGTGTTACTTTACAACAAAGTAACATTCATTATTACCATATGAATTTCAACATTCGTAAAAAAAATGTTGAGTTTTTTTTAGGTCTAATTAAATTATAAACATATAACATTTTTATTTTAAAATTCACATTTAGAACTAAATTTTTACGTCTAATATTGATGGTCTTGGGAGTTGTTTTCATTTCGTTTAGCTAGACGGATGTCCACACGATACGACGACAATGGTGGTGGCGGCGACGGTGGTAGCGGCGGTGTGGTGGTGGCGGCGACTGGTGGTGATGGCGATTGCGACGATTAATGTAGGCTATTGACGTAAAGGTTATTGATGTAAAAGGGGGTAGTGTAATTATTTTAGAAGTTAAGGGGTAGATGTTGTAAATTAATTTCATTAAGGATATTATAGGTATATCAAGTAGAGATTTTAAAATAATGAATAAAAGGGAGAGGCAAAATAGATAGTTCATGATTTGAGAAAAGGAAGATGAGACATTTGCTTTATATAATATAGTATAGAAATATAGATATAGATATAGATATAGATGATTAATGACTTGTTAAAATTGAACGAAAGAAGATATTGATTAAGAATCTCGACCATTATAGCCCAAACTAGTTTACAAGATTATAGTTACTCAAATTATTTATCCACGTTAAATTAACATTTAATATTTTAAAGCGAAAGGTGTGATGCTCGGGCTGATGTCACTTGTTGGTGTCGGGCAACACCGCATTGAGAAGCTCCGCATCATCCTTTGTGAGGATGTTGTTATAACGTCATTTTACTTTTCCTGACATATGACATAAGGGTAAATTATACAAATGGTATCTGATGTTTGTTTAAAATGACACTGGCAATACTCTGTAAATAAAAATTATCCGAGACATACCCAACTTTTTCAAATATGTACGCTGACCATACCATTTTGAACAGAGGCTAACGGAGCATTAAATATTCTTACATATTTGGTCCCTTCTTCTTTTTACCTTTAATATTCTTACCCTTGACCACGAGGTCTGTTAGTCTGCTGATCATACATAACAACAACATCAGTAACGTGTCCATGGGCTTCAAAATAGTGAGAAGTAGTATTATTACTATTGATTGGTATTGATAGATCTATTATTATTATTAAGTGAAGTAGTAATTATTAATTAGAAATAGAAAGAGAAGAGTAAGTAAAATGGATAGTTCAGGAGGTGGGGGAGATGATAAAGGGAAGGTGTTCATAGGAGGGATATCATGGGAGACATCAGAGGATAGGCTGAAAGAGTATTTTGGTAATTACGGTGAAATCCTGGAAGCTGTTGTAATGAGAGATAAGATCTCCGGCAGGCCCCGCGGTTTTGGTTTCGTTGTTTTCTCAGATCCATCTGTCCTCGACTCCTCCCTTCTCCTTCACAAACAACACTCCATTGACGGCCGAACCGTATGTTTCCTCCCCTCTCCGAGACCTCTACTCTTTTTTATTACCCACTACTACTCTAACCCTAATTATTATTATTATTATTTTTACTCCATAATTTATTAATTACTTGAATCCGGAATTCTGTTTATATATATATATATATATATTGGAGGATCACAAATTCATTCTATTTCTGCATTTGCTTACTGTATTTTATATACATACATACATACTTACATTTTTTTTTATTTTTTTATAAAATTTTTATAAAAGGTTGAGGCAAAGCGAGCCTTATCAAGAGAGGAACAACAGGTTTCAAAGGCCAATTCTTCTGCTACTCCCCATAATAATAATAATAATAATAATAATAATAATAATAATAATAATAATAATAATATTATTATCAGGACTAAGAAAATCTTTGTTGGAGGCTTACCACCCACTTTGACCGAACAAGGATTTCGTCACTATTTTGAAGCCTATGGACACGTTACTGATGTTGTTGTTATGTATGATCAGCAGACTAACAGACCTCGTGGTTTTGGCTTTATTTCTTTCGATTCTGAAGATGCTGTCGATAGGGTTTTGCACAACACTTTCCATGATTTGAATGGCAAGCAAGTTGAAGTTAAAAGAGCTCTTCCTAAAGATGCCAACCCTCCTGCTGCTGCTCGTTCTATGGGCGGCGGTGGAAGTGCCAATTATCAAGGCTATACTGCATCCGGTGGATCTTATGAACCTAGAATGGATTCAAACAGGTACATGCAATCTCAAAGTGCCGGTGGAGGATATCCGCCTTATGGTTCTTCTGGATATGCCTACGGTCCTGGAGCAAGTAACGGAATGGGTTACAACGCCTATGGCAGCTATGGTGCTGGCGGTGGAAATCCAGGCTATGGTGCTCCCCCTGCTGCACCCTATGGAAATCCAAACGTACCAAGTGCAGGGTATGGAAGCGGCCCCTCTGGTGCACCTCGAACCTCATGGAATGCACAGCCTTCTTCCGGATATGGTGCTGGTGCCGGAGCTTATGGAAATGCGCCATGGGGTGCTTCCGTTGCTAGTGGAAATGGTGGTCCACAAGCAACGGCACCTACAGGTCAGTCTCCAAGTGGAGCTGCTGGGTATGGGAATCAAGGTTATGGTTATGGTAGTGGGTATGGTGGTGGTGATGGGTCTTACGGTAATCTTGCTGGATATGGTGCTGTTGGGGGCCGTATTGGAGGTGCTCCAAACAGCAATTCTAGTTCAGGTGTTGGTCCCGGGGGAGATATGCAGTCAACTGGCGGTGGCGGTGGCTATATGGGAAATGGTTATGGTGATGCCAATGGAAATTCAGGTTATGGGAATTCTGGGTGGAGAGCAGATCCATCACAAGCTTCTGTGAACTATGGTGCTCAGGGAAATGGTGGGTATGGTGGCTATGGAGGTGCCCCAGCTCGGCAGGGTTAACTGCAGTGATTTTGAATTTGGATGTGCAAGACAAATATTCCGTTGCGGGTGCAAAAATGACAGGCCATGAGGGTATCATGCACCCAATAGGACTGGTTGGCTTGCTTGAATTCTCAGTAGTTTGCAGTATCTATTTTACTGGTTTTTAAAATAAGCAGTATTTTTGAGGAGTAGAGTTGCTTAATTGTTTACTTCTTAAGTTCAGTTTCTGTTTGGCTTGCTTATAATAGTATGTATTAGATTTTGCTGTGGAGTTGCTCTATAATGGTGTTCTAAGATAATTTTCATATATTAACTTACTTATTGCTGTGCTGAATTGCTGATATCTGTTGTGGTGTGCAGTTTGCGTACACGAAACTCTGTTTAAGTTGTTTGGTTTTGGTTGTCTCTAATCACTCTTGATCATGATTATTAGGAGTAAGAAGATCTAATTGAGTTTGCTTGTAGGAGTAAGCCTATCTTTAGAGTTGATTGATTAGTTGTAGTGGATAGTGATAATGGTAGTGGTAGTTGAACTTTGACAATGGCATAATCATTTGTCCCCTGTGACCTTGTGTTGTACAGGAGGAGAGATGATGGACTTTAAGGTGAAGTGACTAAGCCGACCTTGGTCCAAAGATTTGATAGTTGAAAGTGGAGCTTAAAAGTTGTTATGCTGAAGCTCATTACATGGATGCATTCTTCACTCGGAGGGAGCTTCCGTTTCTGGATAGCTTGTGGTATGTCAATATAAGAAGGATTACCTTTTAAATATATTTAGTTTTACAATAGGGTTATTGATACCTTCAACTTGGGTATAGTAGCAAGTCTATGTAGTTATAGATGGTAAGCTAAAATTTTGAATGGTTCCAATAGCTTGGGGTTTTTAAGATCTAGCATGCCCTGCTTATAAGTTTTTTTTTCATATTAAGTTCCTATTACTTTTACATCTAAGCAAGTTAGATCAATTTCGACACTTGTATACACATTTGTTATCCCCTCCTCACCTTTAAAAGTTTGATATACTTGTGACGTTGAAGTTGGGAGTTGTGTATAATGAATTTAATAAGTTCCTTGTACTACCTTTAAGCAAGTTACTTTTACTACCTTTAACTGGATGTAGGTTCATGCTATGTGGTGTAATGCTGCCATAGCTTGAATGTAAAATCATGGGCTAAAGTCGGAGAGCTGAAATGTTTTCTTGTTAGATTGTATTGTTTTATTTATTGAGAATAGCATGTTTGTAAATAGAGCTCATGTTTGTAAGCAGTGGTTTTGGTTGGACTAAACTTAGGTGCCGACTGTTGTGTTTTCTATAAATTGTATCTTTGAAATTGTTGCTGAAGTAGGTGGAATGGATAACCAGCAAATATGTAATTCAGTTATTTTGGCGTAAGAGGTCCTCAAGTTTCAAAATGAAACACAATAGAAGATCGAAAACAAGCATACTTGGTATTCAGTTATATATATATATATAATGCCAATTGGAAAATAAAATTTTTGGCTGTTTAGTACAACTTACAAGTGTTGACTACCTGAACATAAAAGAGAGATGAAGTGTAGCCAATAATAAGCTGGCTTTGTAAGTACAAGATCTTGTAGTGCAGATGAAGATTACATTCAATTTTAAAAATAGTCTGAGATGATGCCCTTGTAAGGATCCCGTAGTCCAGATGAAGATTACATTCAGTTTAAATAATAGGCTGAGGTAATGCCCTTGTAAGGATCTCGTAGTGCAGCAGTGTTTCCAGGCCTTGAGAACACAACCTTCAATCATACCGACGACATAACTTTTAGGATGTCAAATGTATATGCAAAGGCTAATTTTGTAGTGCAGTAAAGTTTACCTGATAGTTCCCAAGTGTGTGGGTCTTAAAACCAGCAGCACAGTAACCAAAGTAATACTCCCAGGTGCGAATGAATTTTTGGTCGAACCCCAAATCAAGTATTTTGCTATACAACCCAATCAGCCAATGCAACAGGTCATATGATTAAAAGAAAAAGGCATATAGTTATTTGTTTGAGTAATGATCTAAAAGAAAGCTTTAAAATCCATTCAATTATTGACACATGACAAAAACATTCTCTTTCTTTGATTTTGACATGTATTATTTTGTTTGCGAGGCATATCACTAACTTCTCTTATTCTTTACCTTTGCTTTTCCATGAAGTTTGTTCTCCAATATCTGAGTGTTTGATAATAATGTATCCCTATATTTTCCACCTGCTCTACACTGCAGTTTTAAGCACTTTGATGAGCTTTCAGATGACTATAACAAGAAAAGAAACAAGTCTAAGACTTACCAGAGCCTGGACGAGGCAGCCATGGCTGTTGTTACTCTGCTAAGTGAAGGCAAACACCCTCCGGGAAATATGTATTCTTTTATAAAGTCTGAGCTTTGCCTGTACTCATCATACCTCCCGTCAGGGATTGATATGAACTAAAAATTTTAACGTCAGCACGTTATTCATTTTTGTGAAAGTAAAATTTGTCTTTATCAAGAAGATACCTGTAAGACAAATAGCCCATTATCTGCCAGTACTGATTCACAACACCCAAAGAACTCTTCCATGTATTCGTGTCCAACCGCTTCTAGCATTTCGCTGCAAACAGACACATCCCCATCCCCGTCATACAAATCGTCATGTCATGAAGTAATTATAGAGATAAGGCATATTGTAACTCACCAGGATATTATTCTGTCATATTTGTAAGTTTTTGGTAGTTGCCTGTAGTCGCACAGTAGAAATCTGACTTGGTCCTGAACAATCATTGAATTTGAGACAATTCATATTTCTGAAAAGCCACTCGAGTATAATGTTACTTGTTAACAACAACATACTTGTAGGCCGGCTTCCTTCACTTTGGTTTCTGCATATCTTAGTTGCTCTTCAGATAAGGTGATTCCGGTGTATTTACATCCTGTCCGTTTCACTAATTCAATAGCTAAAGTTCCCCAACCACATCCTATCTCAAGAACTTTATGGTTTTTATCAACTCTTGCCTACATAGGGAGGATTAAGGGATTCAACTCAGCACGACACCTGCTTAGAGAAAGTATACGAGTACAAGGGTGCAGACGACACTCACTTTTTCAATTAACGAAGAGATTTTCCTCAGCTGCGCGGTTTTCAAGTCTTCGTCTTCACTCTATTGTAAGTTATGAGTCATAATTGAACAAGAAACAGGGAAAAATCTAAAATTTTAAAATCCTCACCTTGAATATTGCACAAGAATATGTCATGGTCTCGTCCAAGAAGAGGGCAAATAATTCGTTGCTCTAAAAACCAAACACAGTGATTTTTCAGAAATATAGTAAGCAGTAATTGCATAAAAGTTTTAGAGAAATGTAATTGTAATATACCCTTACCAGGTCATAGTGGCGAGATATGTTCCTACGTGCTTGAGTAAGAGAATTTCGCCTTGAAATATGATGATAGAAATACTTTGCAGATGCCACTCCAGCCGTTAAAAACATCGGCGTCCACCAGCCTCTAAAATCACACTTACAAAGGATATCGTCAACCAACCAACCATACTAATGAACTGTAACTCAATTGAAAATACCTCTTGCTGGACCTGGAGCCACAACAACTTTCTAAATCTCTGTTAAGAATGAATATCTATAGAAACAGGACAATTCAATTTCAGTAAGGATGCAAATTTTAGATATCAACCAAACACTAATATTCATATTACCATGAACATATCTAAAATGCCTTCCTTTTTATCAACAAAGGAGAAGTCTCCGTTTATGTACGCATCTGCGAGACCTAAGTCGGCTTCTGTAACAATCTACAGGAACATTTCTGCTTAGCAGATGCTCGACTATACTGTAAATAGGAGTAACAGTCCGGGTTGATTTTTAAACAAGTGAGCGTGCATTACCTTCCAATAAAATTGGGGATTGTGAACTTTCAAGTAAACTTTCAAAGGACTGTTATTTCTGGTTCCCTCAAAGGTGAACATCATACCTCCTTCTTCTAATAAACTGTAAGAAATAGATAATGGTATGCATTGAGCCAAAAACAGTACCAGGCTTTAAGTGTAGCGGGATGATTAAGTTGGCTTATGTTTGACTTTTAAAGTAATGATGTATAATGTTACTCACATTAAACTGCCCATAGCAATATAATCTTTAAGGAACCTGGCAACAAAGAACCGTGCATCCTTTGCCATCAAAGAGGGTACCATATGTTTAGGGTCGTTGAGAATTTAACATCTCATATTAAGCAGCCCATTTGCAGCAATCATGCCAGCCTGAAACAATACTAAACAGATTGAGATATGTGATATAATAAATCCAAATAAGAGGATTCCATGTCATATGAAATTATTTACCTTTAATCCATCCTCATTGACCCGTAACCTACAAAATTAAGAAAATCTTCTTCAATCAACATAATTCAAAACAAACAAACACCGGTTTTAAAAACAAAACATTCAAGAACTCAAACCCATTACCTAGCCTGACCCGTCTTTACTATCTAGCCACATCAAAAGAAATTATCCAACAAAATCATATCAATATCAATTTCTATCTGCTGCCTCTTAAAAAATAAAAATGCAGAATTACGATATGTAGCAATCTTTTTTTTTTCAAGGATGGAAGTGTAATTGGATGACTGATGTATGATGATGGATGCATGGTGAGAACTTCATAACCAAGAGTAAGATAGAGTGAAGTAGAAAGAAAACTTAAAAAGGTCCGTACCTTGGTATGCCCCACAGAACCAAATTCCCCTCTTCCCTTGAATATGAGGAAGCTCAAGTGAAGCCTTGGATGCAACAACTGATGGGACCGGATGCCCAGTTGTCCACTTGAGCATTGTAATTTCTGGTGGTCGGGGTGGATTCAATGTAACCAGATATGGGAGCCCATTGTTATCAATGTTCTGCATATATATTGAGTTAATAAAAATGACCATTGTAAAGTTGTTTTTTGGATGACGCTCACCGATACAAACCTGAAGTACATTTAACCAGTAAGTTAAGCAAGCTTTGTTGTCGACTGTTCCAAGAAAGTTCCATGCACTCCAAGCTGATGTGTTGCGGGGCATTAGACTTTTGTCACGATGTAGAAATATATCACTGCAAACTTGTAAAGTGTTAATCCGAATTTAAAATGATATTAAAAACAAAAAAAGAAAAAAAAGAAAGAGTCCACCGAATACCTATAGACATAATTAAAAGACCCAAGTATTCTTGTTTCTTCATGAGTAGCTTGTTCTCCTAACATCCTGAGGGTATCTGGTGCATGTGTGGCTATTATGCATCCGGAATATCTTTCTTCAGATCCATCTTCACACGCTATTAGACAACCTGCTGCTAATTACACTCCAAAACATACAATTTGAGAAACTTTTAAATCTTTAATATTTCGACATCAATCAGGAGATATAAGAGCCCTAAGGGCCACATTATTATTATATATAACAGAACAAGTACAAAGAGAAATTACTTACCATCATTGACTAATTTTGAGACACACTGAACAGCACAACTTGTTCTTATTTGGCAGCCTCTACTTTCCAGTTGTTCTTTCACCTTTTATTCATATGAGCATATAGCTAGGTATGACTATCTAACTCTTTATAGGCAACTGATTAACCCTCATGAAAGTTAAGAATTACCTTTTTCACGTAAGCCTGTGAACGCCATCTTACAGTAAACCACTGAGGGCGACCAAAAAGCTGATGATCAAAGATTAATAAGGAGTAAATGAGTTTAAACGTGCATGGATTCAAATATGTACAAGTATGAGTAAATATACCTGAAGTAGATGGTGATTGCGGCAAAATGAGAGAACAGAAAAAGCAGAGAAGGTCATAACTCCTTGTGCAGGGCAGGACCAAATGGAGGAGCATATTGGAACCTGTCGTCATAGAAAGTACAAGTGTCATCCCCGGCCTTATATTCATGTTAATGAGCTAAAATAAAAATAATAATAGAAAATCCCTCGTCTCACAAGATAAGCCTTTTGAAACAATTCAGAGTAACCATGTGATTTGATGAAGTCCCCCAATGTTTGGTTGCAGCTAATATCTTGGTTGTGTTCAACGTCTTCAAGGTACCTATATAATTAATATGAATTTCAAGTTACAAGTACACAGATGATCATGTAACTTAATTTTCAAATATATATATATATATATAGAATATAATAATAATAATTATACGAGGACCTCAAAACATCATCTTTAAACTTGGTAATTTCTCTAACCATCTGCCAGAAGTAAGGATTTAATACATTTTTTTTCTGTGCAAATAAACCTGATAAACCATTTCGACTGCCCCATTCACAACCATTCCCTTGTTCTAAGCTCACAGAGAAGGACATATCAGAAATCTCAATATCCACTCCGAGCGTCTCAAACAACTCCATCATGTTGGGATATGTCACCTGCATACATATACATTTAACTAGCATCCATCACATCACACGCTAATTAACCCCTATGATATATCATCATTCATTTTCATTGTGGTCACTGTCGTCATTATGTCAGAATGATCGAGCTTAATTACGCCAACTTGTCTAATCTCATGGAATGGTTGTATAGTTAAAATTCCTTGTATGGTTATCGTCAATAGACTTGACATCTTTTTTATTTGTAACTGATTGTCAGTTTGAGAGACAATTAAGCAAGCAATGTGTTCCTCAGGGTTATATATATATAATGGGATTTGCTAACTAGTGCCCCTGGGGCATTAGTTAGTATGTATTCAATGAAGTCCGAGTTTCTTAAAATAGATATATATGTATTTATGATTTAGTTTAAAATGGTAAGAATTAACTTG
>JAOXNX010000001.1:38918791-38932583 GCA_028566075.1 Solidago caesia
CATGTCACAAAATTCATTATTTTTTATGCGAGAACAACATATATACTGCTGGGTGTATATATGATTTTCCCATTAATATTTATAATTTATAATTATAATCATGTCTAGTGTAAAGAAAGTTATGTCCACTATTATAGGAGCTTTTATAATATTTTGAATACATCTTATATTAGAGCTATTGTATAAACCGAACAGGCGGAACAACCTAACCCTTACATGGTTGCATCCATACTTACTGACTAATCTTATATATGAGAGTGGTAGATCGATGGGAACATCTTGATACCATGTACCGTATTGGTATCTGCGAAATCCCCATGCTGAGTTTTTTTCATCGATGGTTAGCTTCCATTCCCAGTTTTGCCTTTTGTTTCATTTTGGGTACTATTCGTCTTCTTCAAGTTTTTAGCTGTAAGTTATGACATGATCTTTTCAACCCTCATTGTAAGTGTTTGATAAAATGTCTTATATTTTCATTAATGATAACTAGCACGGTACCCGCGCAATGCGGCGGCGGTGGCTGCGGCGGCGGTGACCGGTGGTGATGGCGACGACTGGTAGTAGTGGCGGCGACTGTTAATGGTGGTGGCGGCGTCGAATGGTGTAGGTATTTGATTTAAAGGAGGTAATGGAGATGTTTTAAAAGATAAAACACTGGAGGTTTAATTTATTTATTAAGAGCAATTTGGATAATTTGCATGTCCTAAAAGAGTAATATTTAACAGGGGCTATAATCTTTAATAAAGAGTATAAATGTTTGTTATATTTGTCAAATTGGAAGGATTGGTTTGGGAAATGAAGTAAAACTTATTTTTGTTACATTGGCATTTAATATATGTCACGAGATTCGATCATAATGAGCAAATTTAGTGAAACCATCACAGTAGTCGAGCAAAACATTTCCATTAATTTAATAAAAATATCAAATATACAACTAGTAGTAAACAATGTTTTGCAAATATCCAAGTAAGAAATGTACACAAAAAGAACTCATAAGGCTCCATGTGTAACTAAATAACATAAAAGAAAACCAAAATCCATCATCAGTTCAAATTCACAAGTAAAACAAAAGATCTGGCCTTATGTATTTAACAATTCGAATTTAGATTCATCACCGAGTTGTTTAGAAGGCACGATATTATACATGATATCTACCAATAAACTAAAACAGGATTGATACTTCCTTTAATCGACACGTGGCACTTTATTTAGATGACACGTGTCCTTTTAAATCTATATTTAAAAATTCTACTTCTTAGATACCATAAAATCATAAATAGTTAAACTTTTAATTAATTAATATATAAATATAGATTCCTAATATAACTAAATTTATGATATTAAAAATCTTATTCTATTCATTGTTACCATAAATATAGATTTCCATCACCACTCCTATTTTCGGTGGTAATTTATAATTTATAATTTACGACATTATTGTTATTTACAATATATAAAAATTAAATTTATTTATTCTAATCTATGGAATATCTAAATTAATTTGTATTTCTAACTTATAATTTAGGGAATAGTATCTCAGAATGTAAACAACTTTACACGAATTGTCATAGCGTGTTCGAACTTCAATCATGTGCATTGTATGTAATGAACTTTCAAATCCCGGTTATTGTATGTATCCGGGTATATGTGACAATCATATAAGCCGTCACGTCCAATGTCACGTTGTCAGTTTGCAAGTGATTGGTCGGGTACATACAATAACCGAGATTTAAAATTTCATTACATACAATGCACATGATTAAAGTTAAATACACACTATGATAATTCGTGTAAATATGTTTACATTCTGAGGTACTAAGCCTTATAATTTAATATTATTTATTATTTATCAATCTTTTATTTAGAAAAAATCAATCATACAATATATATAATCAATCCGTACATCGTACGGGTATTAAAACTAGTATAATATATATATCTATACTCTTTTATAAAACATCTACCCCACCCCCACTTTACTTAATTCAGATTTTGAAATACCCAAACTGCCCTTAATCTATCAACATTCCTAACAACTAAAACACATGGTCTATCAAAAATACCCTTAATGAATTATTTTATAACATTTATCCTTTAACTCCTAAAATAACTACATTACCTCTTTTTACATCAATTACTTTTACATCAATAACCTACACTACTCCTCGTCGTCGTCGCCACCACTACACCGCTTCCGCTACCACCATAACCGCAACATCGCGCGGACATCTATCTATATATATAGATATATATTATATAACCTCTCGGATCATCAATAATTAATACATACTACGATCGACTACATTAATTAGGTCTGTCCAAACCGCCATTGACCAATACTACAATAGCTTCTTATTTTATGCATATATGCCAATGATGGCCATCCCAACAGGCCCAAAACTTGAGTTCGAGTCTTGTGGTTGTGTAGGGTTTTTTTTTTTGGAAATGTACTCTGTTGTGATGCAGACCCGGTTAAGACATTATAGTCTACAGTCTACACTGAGTGGTCTCACCCTCATGTGATGAGTTGAAGGCAATTCAAAACACGTCATTCCAAAAAAAAAAAATCTTATGCATATATATATATATATGTGTGTGTGTGAAGACAAAAGATTGTTATTATTAGTAGTCAAACACGTACATGGAATATAATTCATAAAAAAACTGGACATGAATCTAGCTAAACCATTTAAATTTAAATTTAAGTGAAAGGAAATTAAATCAAATCATGACAAAGTTGTTAAAATAATATCATTGATCAGTTCAACTAGATAAATGCATATAGGTTCTGGTTAAAATAAAACAAATATTAAAGTAAAATAAATAAAATAATCTTTTTCTGTTAACTAAAACTCATTGTGCATCATGAAAATCTTCGTGCATCAGTGTATATACTTGTGTTCTATGAATCTTGGTGCATTAGTTTTATCTTGATCCAATGGTTAAGATCTTATCCTATTTGTTTTACTTTAATACTTGTTTTACAATAACCAGCCCCAATGTATATATACTTAATTAAGGTGATGATGATTATATATATAATGAAAGATGATAGGTTATATATGCATGGGTTTGGAGATTAAAAAAAAAAAGTAATTGAACAGCGGGAGCTAAGAGGGAGAAAGAGTAGACAAGTTAAGAGTAAAAGTATTATTATTATTATTATTATTATTATTATAATTAATTTTATAGATTATAGTAGTAAGAACAAAAGTGTAGTAGTACGTACGTAACAAGTAAAAGTGATATATCCGAAAAGGTTGGATAAAAGAGGAGGAGGAGGATGATGTTTGGAATATATATAATATAATATTTAAAGATAACAAAGCATGATAGGTAGGTACGTACCAACAATAAAAGAACAAGCTTTCCAGCCACCACGTTTTGATCTCAGGATTGGGTTCCCTTTGAGATCCACCGTCCCGTCTTCTGTGTATCCTCCCGCGCCGTTGCCATTTTCATCAACCACCTCTGTAGTACTTGCTCCGCCGTCCATATTCCTTCTTCTGTTATTCAATATATTGACTGACATCTTAATATTAATTTCTAGCTACCCACTACTACACATCTACTTCTACTACTACTACATATATATACAATACAAATACAAATACAAATATACTACTACTCCCCTTTCAACGTGTAGACCCAACCCCATCTTAATTGATTAATATAATTCACACCCTTGATTACTAGTATTTAAATACAACTAGCTAGCTAGCTGTTCAAATTTGTCATCTTCTCATTTCCTATGTTGACCTCATCAGCAGTCAAGGGCGGACTAGGGTGTCCGCACCCGTAAACTACATGATTTTTTTTTTTCAGTGTAAAATTATGTATAAATATATTTTTACAGAATGTCTCAAGTCCATTTATATTGTATCACAAATATTATTTATTTAATCCATTACGTATATATATATATATATATATTATATGTAATCAACCAAGCTCATTAAACATATGAGAAACTAACCAATCATTTAAAACTTATCATTTAGCTTGATCTAAAAAGAGCCCACTTATATTTCTTTTGTGGATTGTCAACAAACATAAATAAATTACATTGATTTTTTGAGATACGCACACGCTTGCACAGTTCATTGGCACTGGCTTTTCTCAGTTGAGGACATGAAATTACAGATGGAATCCAAAGGACCACTTGTTTTGAAACTGCTTTCAAAAAATGAAATGCTATTAGGGACAAAAAAAAAAAAAACCCCACTATGAGAGAGAACGAAGGTAAATCAGAGGAAGTAAAACACAAGAGAAGACAAAAACACAACGGTAGAAGACAAAAAGATGAAGACTAAAGGAGTTCTCTAGTAAAATACTTTTCAGGTGTTCTTTGAATCGGGAGTTATCAATCGGGGATGTAGTTCTTGCTTTATAACTCTTATTCCTAAGATGGATTTAATTTCAGTTTAATTAAGCATTGGAATTTTCTGATTTCGGTGATGAAGATGGCGGGATTCCCGCAACGGTGGTGTGATTGGGTGTTCGGTATTTTATCTACGACGAGATCTTCAATTTTAGTCAATGGTTCGCTAACATTCGAGTTTCAATGCAACAAATGTATGAGACAAGGTGACCCTTTATCCCCGTTTTTATTCTTAGTTGTCCTAGAGGCCTTTTCGGGTGTTATGAATAAGGCAGGAGATAAGGGGTGTTTAAGGGTATTTCGTTATCTAATGAAGGTCGGTGTCTCTTTCACTTACTTTATGCGAACGATTGTATAATTTTGGGGTATTGGGATTGTGATAATGTGATGAATATGGCTTGAATTCTTAGATGTTTATATGCGGTTTCTGGTCTTAAAATCAACATTAGTAAGTCATGTATTTATGGGGTTGGCATCGAACCGGTTGAGGCTAAAAGAATGGCTAATAATGTGAAATGTAAGACGGGATCTTTTTCTTTTATGCATTTGGGTATTATGATTGGGGCTAACATGAATAAGGTTGCAAATTGGAATTTTATTTTTGATATTTTTGAAGCAAGATTAACCAGGTGGAAAGGAAATGTCTCTCGGGAAGAGAAAAGAGGGGGAGGGGGGTTGACGTTAATTAAGGCGGTTTTAGAAAGTTTACCTACTTATTATGTTTCCATCTTTAAGGCTCCTGTTAAAGTAATCGATGGCTTGGAGATTATAAAGAAAAGGTTCTTGTGGGGTGGATCGGATATGGAAAGGAAAATACATTGGGCTTTATGAGATTGGGTCACTTCTCCTATCAAAGATGGGGGGCTGGGTATTTGTAGACTCAAAGACGTGAATACAACTTTGCTTTTCAAGTGGGTTTGGAGGTACAGAAATGAACCAGATGGGTTATGGAGAATGTTTATTAGGTCGATCCATGATAACTTTTGTTATATTTATTGATATAACATTTATCATTATTTTTAAAAAGTAGTTTATATAATATAATTTGTGCACCTAGTATACGGGCCTTTTTTACGGCCCCACCTAGGCCCATAAATCTCTGGAGACAGCCTTGCATATCATGTCAAAATAAACATGGGAGGATCTATATTTGTTATGTGTAATTATTTGTAAAGTATTAAGATCATGTGCTAAATGACAAGGCTGAGGGGTTAACTATGTGCAATGAGGCCATATTTATTTTTTTTGAAAGGTTGTGTTCTCGAATTTAAAAGGTAGGAAAATATAGGATAAGAGAGGATAGGAAACGAAAAAAAAATTTATATTCATAAAAGGCATTTTTAAGTTCAAGAAAAAAAAAAGTAAAGAGTTAATTGTATTCTTGAGTTAGAAGGGAAAAAAAAAAAAAGATAAGAAAATATAATTTTACATTTATAGCCTTATAATCTAAACTACCTTATAATTGAAATGATCACCATCTTAAAATTCAAAATTTTCAACACTTTCATATTTAATCTACACAATCATTTTTATATTTAAATATTTTACCAATAAATAACAAACACACTATATATATACGTGTGTTTTACACAATTCAAAATCGGAGTTAGCTGTCGAAAAATCCGTCGGTTATCACCTCTAGTGGGGTGTGCTAACTTAAATTTTGAAATATATTCAAGTCATCTACCACCGCATATTGTGTGGGTACGCTTTATAGTATACATATAAGACCCTTAATAAAATCATTTTCAACATAGATCCCTCAACTCCAAAAATAACTACATTACCCCTTTTTACATTAATTACCTTTATATAAAAAACCACACCACCAACGCCGTCACCACCAGTCACCACCACCACCCGTCGCCGCCACCACCACACCGTCGCCGCTACCACCGCCTCCGCCGCATCGTGCGGGCACGCATGCTTTAAGTCATTAAAATCCATAATTAACTTTGAGGGGTAGATTAGTAGTTTTATACTTAGATGCAAAGTTTTCCTTTCAAATCCATCCAAATCAGGCCAAATTTGACTGGAAATATTTTGGATAAAAAAACCAAGACTTTTCCTATCCTTCACTTTCTTTTCCTTAAAAAAAAAACTCAAGAATGCAAAAACAAAAGTTTTGTTGCCCTATCCTTTCCTATCCCTTTAAAATAAATCTCAAGAATGCAGAGTGTTTGAATTTTAATACTAATTCTAAATGTCAATAGAAAATTTAAAAGTTTGAAATCTGAATGATTATAGTGATTTGTTTAACGTATGAATATTCTTAATTATCTGTTTTGTCATTTAATATAAAGAAAACATAAACATGTATTAGTTAAATGAGTAAATTGCTATAAAAACAACAAAATGAGTTAATAATACATTAGAAAGTTAAATTTGATAATTAATAGAATAATGAATTTTGCCGTTAAAAAAAATAATAAAATAATGAAATAATAATAAAATAACGAAAAAACAAAAACCTAGATATCCACTTTAGAAAACAAAATTTCCACTACCAAACAATCAATACCAGCTTTCAAGAAACTCAAATTTCCACTACCAAACTCGCTTATTTTCTTCATTGATTACTATCTCCATATTAGATTATTAGTCTATCATACTAAAATTTCAACCTATACCACTTTATTGAAAAATGGTGTTCACTATTAGATTGACACCACAAATTTAATTGATAGTGTAGTACTTGGTTTGAACTTTTTGATAACCAATCCGACTTAGAGTGTTTGTGGTGGTATGATACATCAACACCACATCACCAATACTCATTAACCACACCACAACCGTAATAATAATCTAAAAAATTAGACCCCACAAATCCCAAAACCCTCACAATACCACAATACCCAATAAAACCGAGAAAACAAAAAATTAAATAAAAACTGAACGGCCCCATCCTTCACTCGGCATCGACTCACCCACGTCAGGCCAACGGCCAGGATCATTTTATCTTTTGCCATGGAACCTTCCGTTTCTCTAAAAAGTTTTTTGGAGAGGTAGTTTCAGGAATGGATTTTGGTTTCAAATGATTATTTTTTTTCTAGTTTGTAACTTTTTATCATCATGTTTAATTTTTAGGATTCATAGACATAATATATAGATGTGAAAAAAATTCATTTATTTGGTGGGTTTTCATGGAAAGCATTCACCCACATCATTTTATTTCTTTTCTCACCCACATCTCTCCCTACTTTTATTTTTATTATTTTTTGTTTGCATTTTTCTTTCTTATCTATATATGAAAATGTATATATTTCTTTTCTTTTCTTTCATTGGACGGGTTCTAAAATTAGTTTGCCGTATAAAATTAGATAAACCGTCAACACATAAACTTAAACTAGCACAATGCTTGCACAATGCACCAGAGTGAAATCTTTTTTTGTTAACAATGTTCGACAATTTATGACGGTAATTGTTATACGTAATTTAATGATTAGATAGAAAAACAACATAATTTATTACAGGTATGTGATTTTCATAACTAAAAGTTCAATGATATAAGTTACAATAAATTAAGTTGGTAATTAAAGGATATTGATATATAAATGTGAAAATTTGACTAAATGGTTAAGGAAAAAATAAATTACATGTAAGTTACTAAAATTAAACCTTTAATGAAATAATTTACAACATCTATCCCTCAACTCCTAAAATAACTAAACTATCCCCTTTTACATTAATTATCATTACATCAATAACCTACATTAGTCGCCACCGCTGCCGCCGCCACCACCACCCATCGTCGCCGCCACCACACCGTCTCCGCTACCATCATCATCGCCGCATCACGCAGGCATGAGTCTAGTTAAAATTAAAAAGTGAGGGTGTATGGTTCCGACCTTTTTTTAAAGCTCTTGATACATTGAAGGACTAGCAACCGTTTGTCGTTGGTTGAAGTATGATATGGACTATCCGTAGAGATATTCATACTATTGAATATTCGTTTCAATCTATCCGTGTTCTTGAATCTGTTCTTAATTCAATCCACAACAAGTAAGGTAATCAATGTTATCTGTTTATTATTTATGTTAATTAATTGTATGCTATACATGATCTATTTTTCCATTGAGTTTACTCATGATTATTACATGTCTAATATTCTTATGTTCCAACAGTGGTTATAGTGTAGTCAATTACATAAATAAACGTAAACTTGGACCTAAAAACGCAAGATTTGCTTGTTTTCTTTATTTTAAATTTTCATTAGCCCTTTGGTCAATTTTTGGGTTAAAAAGTCGACCAACAAAGGTCTGAAAATTGGTAGAAGAAAAGTCCTAGGTCGTGTTTTAATTTTATGTACAAAGAACGTTTGTTTAGTTGTTTTAATTAATAATTATTTGACTTGGTTACCAAAATTACTTATTTAATTGATATCCATGATGAATACATGCATGGTTTTTCATGGATATAGGTTCCTGATATGTTGATATAACTCTATTAATTAATTATTAATAAGTTTACATGCAAATCCGATGATTAAAAAGTGAAAACTTTAGCGTTTTTCATGGATGTAGGTTCCTGATATGTTTGGTGTTCAAAATAGAAGAATCAAAATGTGATTATGTTTCCCTAGTGGTGCACAAAAACACCGGTTCGGGAAAACCGGTTTTACAAAAAGCGGTTCGGGTTTTGGAAAATTCAGCGGTTTGAAACTGGTTTTGGTTTTCGGGTTTTCGGACCGGGTAGAGAGTAGAGATCAAATCAGGTCGGCTTTGGTTTTTGGTAAAAAAAACCGGTCCACCTTTGACCAAAAACCGGGTTCAAACCGGTTCGGGTTTAGTTAACCCGGTTTTTAATCCGGTTGACCAAACCCGGTTCGGGTTCCGGTTCAGGTCGGGTCAGCCAAAAACCAGCTTTTGTGCAACTCTATGTCTCCCCAGCCAACACGAAACAAACAAAAATACATATCATCTGTCTTTGGGCCGAGAACAGTGAAAAGGATGTTGGGCTTCTGGGCTTGGTTGACAATTTGACATGCCAACAAAAAGAACAAATATGAAATTGAAAGAGTGGTTTTGGTTCGCTAGTTATTTCCCAGAAGGCCAGAAACCAAACAATGAAGTGCAAAAAAACTGAAATGGGATTAAGTGAGTAGCCAAGAAGAGCAAATGAAAATATGAAATTGAAAAGGAAATGTCACTTGCTCAGACTCACCAGAGTAAGGCGTTATTTCCTCATTTGCCGCCCCTTGCAGCCTCCTGGCACATTGCCCCAGGGGTGTTTTGCTCCAAAAATTTTTTTGCCTGACTTATATCTTCCGCCCCTGTTTATGTTTGATGTGTGTGCGTTGTGTGTGTATATATATATATATATATGTATAGTATGTATGTGAGTGGGGGCTTCTAGGAAGCCTCACTCCACCATTTTTGAGGACTTCTTCTCATCTTACGTGGCGGCCATGTGTCGCAAGACGCCTCCCACTTTTGAAGCCTCACTCCCCATAATCTCAGTGAAGGAAGGCCGAATGGCCTTTTCTTTATTTTTCTTTTTTCTTTTTTTTTTCTCTCCACAAGTCAACTCAAAAGATGAAAATAAAATTGCTTGTGGCCTTTGTTTCTTGTCTTGATTTTATTTTGGACCAAACCTGAACATAGCCGTTTTATTTGTACACATTCTTACGTGGTCATTTGCACATTTAAGCTCTAGTTAGCTTTATAAGTGTCCAAATTAATATATCTATATTATCTTATAAAGAATACATCTCATTTTTGAAAGTTACTAATTGCAAATTGTCTAAATTGCTCTTAATAATTAAATTACATTATCAATCCTTTATCTTCAAACATATATCCACTACCACTTTACATCAATTACCTACACCACTCGACACCGCCACCGCCACCATCAGTAGTCGCCGCCATCACCACCGGTTACCGCCACCACCAAACCACCGCCGCCGCCGCCGCTGCATTGCGCGGGTACCGTGCTATATATATATATATATATATATATATATATGGGCCCCACCTTTTAATTTTTTTCCCTTTTTCCTTTTTTTAATGTTTTTCTTTTTTGATTTTTAGTTTTCACTTTTTTTATATATAGTTTTAATGGTTTAGCTTTTAAATTTTATGTTGCATTGTTCAGTCATTTGTTTACTGTGTTATGGTTGTATCTATTTACATGTTAAAGTTTCTAGCCCGGTTGTAGTTAAAAATTATTACAACCCTTTTCCAAAAATGTATTGTTTTCTAATTTTATCAACATATAATTCTTAATATGTTTTCGTGTTTTAAACACATATATCACGGTTTTATGCTTTAAACATGTAAAGTGAATTATTTTTATTTATTTCTATCCTATTTCTTTTTTGTTTAATGGGTTTTTTTCTTTTTTATATTTCCTTTTAGTTTTAATGGTTTTTTTTCTTTCTTTGATTTTGATGGTATTTTTGATTTTAAGTGTATGGTATTTTTGGGCATGTTATTCTCTTCTCTTTTTTTTTTCCGTTTTCGTTTTCCGTTTGGTTTATTGTTTTTTCCCCATTTTTAATTTTAATGGTTTTTCCTTTCTTTGATTTTGAAGGTATTTTTGGTTTTAAGTGTATGGTATTTCCGGGTGTTTTAATATCTTTTATGCTGTAACATTTTTCTTTTCCTTTTTGGTATTTTTGGATGTGTTATTATCTTTTAGGCTGTAACAGTTTCTTTTTTTTTAGTCCTCTCCCGTATTCGAGTCTATGCCCTTTCCATCAATTTTTCCCGTTAAATATGATGTTTTTATTGTAGTTATCCTGTCCGCCGCGAAGCGCGAAGAAATTTACTAGTTACATGATATACCACCAATCCATCAATAAATAGAGTGGTACACGTTATTAATGCAACTTGGGCCCACATATGAAGTTGAGAGAGGCGGGTTCGATCCTTAGGATGCCCAAATCATGTGGGTATTAATTAAAGGTATTTTACCGGCATCATACCCTTATGGGGTGGGATGATGGGGATCCAATGTGGTTCCAGGGCCAGGGTGCCCTCTTTTACTTTTTTTCCCCTCCAATTACATGATATACCTAAAAATCACTTATGCAAATAATAAGGACTTAAAACTATACAACTTTGACTTATAATGTAAACACTAAACGATATTAGTCAACAAATGAATATGCAAAACATGTATAATTTGGCCAATATCAGGCTATTATTGAAACTTAAGAGACAAAAAGCAAACATTCTAGGGTATATAAAGAATGAGATCCCTACTCATTCTCCCTTTCCTTTTTTTCTTCCTCTTTTATCTCCCAATAGAAACACACCGCCAGTTCGCCACCACCTCCGGGCACCACCGCCAATCTACCACTACCATCGGCGACCATCGCCAATCCGACCAGTTTTGACCTTTTTGAGTCGTTGACCACCGATGACCACCATTGATTGCCGTTAACCGAGTTTTAGGCCGAGTCCGGCTGACTCGACTCCTGGACCCTCCGATCCCCAATCCGAATCCGATTACTCGGCTGGCTTAACCGATTTTTACAACCTTGGTCGGGTGAGAGAATCAGAAAAGGTGATTTTACTACATTTCTAACGAGGAACAAGGTCTATGAAAAGAATATATTTTTTTTGTTGGGGCAATAGCTCTGCAAAAGATAATTTACCCATCTTTTCTTTTATCTCGAGGGAAATACGATTGAGAGGGGCTAAATCAAAACCCTCTGGTAAAATAAGAACAACCCTTGCATTTAATGAGGTTTTTTTTAAACAATTAGCAAGAACTTGTTTCACTTGCATATCACAAGGAATTCGAATAGTTGCTTCATATACAGTATCGGAAAGTACCGCTTGTGAAACCTCAATATCCACCGGTTAATTAGCTAAATGGCAATTGGCGCATAGAATACGTCCAATCGCTTCTCATGGATTTTCATAACCATGTTGTCCAAAAATGGAATATGCATTTGAAATGAATGTATATCACGAGCGATATGGAAATAGATCGATTAATTTGTTCCTTTATACAAGAAAAAGTATTTATGGTTAGCATGGTCCAACTGTTGATCCCCGAAAATATATTTATACAATAAATTTGGGTAGGTCACTAATGGAGTTTCCTATCCACGATTGTGTAATTTACTGGAATAATTTATTTTGACTCAATATATATATATATATATATATATATATGGATTGGTTATTATAAAACAAATATTAAAGTAAAATAAATAGGATAAGATCTTGACCATTAGATCATGATAAAACTGATGCACGAAGATTCATAAAGCACAAGTGTATACACTGATGCACGAAGATTTTTCATGATGCACAACGATTTCTAGTTAAGAGAAAAATGATTGTTTTATTTGTTTTACTTTAATACTTGTTTGAGTTTCATTGTGTGTAGGGGTTTTGATGATAAGAAAAGGGAAGCAGCAGAGCAACCAAAGAAAAGATATATATATATATATATACCTTCAATTGTACCTTTTTTTCTTTGGAATATAAATTATAGATATATTGATGTAGATACATTTATATGTGTGTTGATTTGGAGATTTTTGATTTGGAAAATCCACATGGTGGTGGTGATGTTAGATCCGATAAAAAGAAAAAATATTGAGATTGAAAAGATAGAGAATTTGGTGGTTGTGTAGATCTGGGAAAGTAAAATAGTTTTGATTGATTTGGATAATATAGAAGATGAAGATAAAAGAGTAATAAACTATAGGTAAAAAGACAAGTATACCCTCATGTGTAGGGCGTCTAAATTAACGGATTTTTTTAACGGACGTTAGAGTTGTGGACCAAAAGTGTTGACAGGATTCCAAAGTCAGGGATCAAAACTGTAATTTATGAAAGGTAGGGATGAAATCTGCAAGTAGCGGCCGACGACAGGGACGAAAATTGTAATTAACTCTACTTGTTTTATTTGAACCAAAACCTATATATATATATTAGGGTTAAGTACCTTTTTCGTCCCTGTGGTTTCAGGAAAAATGGTCTTTCGTCCCTCCCGTCAATTTTGTTCCTTTTTCATCCATGTAGTCAAACTTCTGTTAAATCTCGCTCGTCCCTGTCGTTAAGCCCCCCACATAAGGGGCATTTCTATCATTTTAATATACATTTTCTTCTCCAAAACCTAAACCCAGAACCCTTTCTTTTTTTAAAAACCATTTGAACGAATTTGGTACTTAAACTTTTATGATCTAAATAACCCAGTTCTATTTTAGGCTCACATGTTTTGTCTCTAACCAATTTCTTGAATAACTCAACAGCATTAAAAACCCGATCGCTTAAGACAAGCCTATTAATGAGGGTGGTATATGTGAATAAATCGGGGAAATGACCTTGCTTGAAGATGGATCTGTCTAAAGAGGGAAAGGGCAGTGGAGTAATGTTTCATCTTGACAACAGCAGTAACTAGCTTATTAAATTCGACAATAGAAGGCGGAGGTTGTCTCTGAAGCAT
>JAOXNX010000001.1:38951666-38974430 GCA_028566075.1 Solidago caesia
ATATCCTTTTTCTTGTCTGATATCCAAGCATTTATATCGTTTTTCAGTTGCTTCAACCTCAACCTAAATTGAACAATGGGACAAGAAGAAACAACCGATATATTATTCCAAGAATCATGCACCATATCATCGAAACAGACATACCTGAACCAAGAATTGAAAACTTTAAAAGGAACGGGACCGTAATCATCAGACTTTTGATGAAGAAGAATGGGATGATGATCCGAGACGTTCCGGTCAAGAACCGTAGCAACCAGGTCAGTTACAGAAGACCATAAAGAAGGATGGATAAGGAACCTATCCAATTTTGCAGCCGAGGATACCCCAATCCGAGTGAACTTATAACCACCCATAGCCACATCTACCAAATCATTACTACTGATAAACGAATTGAAATGATCCGCATTTTGAGCAGAAAAAGAGGACCCAATTCTTTCAGATGAACAGCGAACAGAATTGAAGTCTCCAAATACAATTGCCTTCGCATCAACAGAAGATAAAAAACTAGAAATAAACTGCCATAAACTATGTTTAGCCGACTCATCTTGAGGAGCATACACATTAACCATAACAACCCGATCATCAAGATTAGACCAATAACCTTCAACAAAAAGAACATTAGAAAAACAAGATACCTTGCATTTTCTAAAATGAACCGGATTCCAAATCGAAACAAGACCTCCAGAATGCCCCCTTGCAGATGAAGTAGCGAAATCAAAATTGCCATTACCCCAAAGCTTGCGAAATTTGAATAAATCAACAGAAGATAACAAAGATTCTTGAATGCCACAAAAATTCACACAATACTTCGATAAGATGGAAGAGACCTTAGACAGTTTATTAGGGTCCCTTCCACCAAACCCGCGCAAATTAAGAGATAGGACATTCATTTAAAAATATGCCCCTCACGAAAACCTTTTACCAATTTTCTAAATGCAATTGGGTCAGATGGAAAATCAATACCAATAATATGACCAAGTCTTAGAAATCTTGAAACATCAGAGAAAGGAGAGTCAACCACCTGCTTACCACGAAAGATGTTACCACATGAACTATCATTGCTTACATGAGATGCACCTTTGAATTTAGGTGCGCCTTTGTGTCCCGGGGAAGTTGAAACCTTGGAATCACCAGTTTCATTAACCATGGAATGACAGTCCTGATTGGAGTCGGCCTTTTCATCATTCACATGTGCATTATTAGGACTCCCATTATGCTTAGAATCCGGTTCGAAGTCATTCCCACGAGTATCAACCTCCTTAAAGAGACGTTCAGTGGAATTAATGTCACACTGATCAGTAGATTCATCACCGCTTTCAAAATCACGAATTTCCCCATCCTCAAGAATATCCTCAGAATCCGAAGAAGACGACTCAGAAGCTTCAGATCGATCAAAATCAGGAGACCAATAAGCAAATTCGGTTGCGTTAACCACAAAAGAGCGAGACCGAAAAGACACAGTGAATGATTCCTGAATTCGAGTCATGCATGAAGTGAGAATGCATACTTTCCCATGAGATAAAGGACCTTCATTATCCAAATCGACAAGAACACTAGTCCCCCAACGTCCGCCAATCTTCTTTAAAACCTCCGGCGACCATGTAGCCAAAGGTAAACCCACCAAATCAATCCAAAAACAACGCTCATCCGGAGTAAAATCATATGACACTTCTTTGACTTGATCGAACAAATGAGTACAAATTTCCGATTGCAAGAACCCATCAAGTTGATTTTGAGACGCAAATTCAATCCACACCCAACGACCACCCACATATCTAATGGCCGCATCCAAAAAACCTTCAACTTTAAGAAGGTGAAGGATATCACGGATCGAAGATATATCCTTCACTTTAGCAAGAATACTGAAATTAACACTAGCATAATCCATACAATCAGCATCCTGAATAACAAACACCTCACGTTCAGAGGAAGGAACAACAGAAGAGTGAACCTGCACATTCTTAGAACCATCCTTTGTTCCGGAAACTACATTAGCATAAGATTTGTTACCAGCCGACACCTTAGCACTAGGATCAGCAGAATTGACCTTTTTTTGGACAGGACGATACACAGGTTCTGACTTACGCTCCTTAGATTTATCATTCCTAGCCAAATCCGCAAACAGACGAGTATTCCCCATCCAAGTATTACGCAAATTATCAATCAAAACCTGAGAATCCTTAATGTTTTTGAAACGAACAAAACCAAAACGAGCACCATTCTTGGACTTCTTGGATGCAATAAATACATCGACAACCATACCCCATTGATTACAAACATCCCAAACCTCCTTAACCGACGCCTTCCACGGAATATTAGTGATAAAAAATGAAATCGAAAACTTATCAAACGAACCAATATTAGGGTTCCGAAACTTGCCTGTGGTATTTTGATGACGGTTATGATTGACATGCACATCGTTAGATGATGTTGAAGAAGGCTTCCCATCTGAAATCCATTGCCATCTTCCATCTTTTTTGACCAATCTACCTTTGCCGCCCTTGCCTCCTTGATCGCCCATACTAGGGTTTCCTTTGACAAATATAACATAATTATTGTTTTTAAAACATATATGTAATCAAAAATTAAACGTGGGACAACATGAAGAGGGTGACACATTCATGATTCAATCACAACAGCTGTCTTTGTGGGCATATTTATGTGATGTTCAACTTTTGAAACTACATATGCTGTGAATTAACACTTATATATAGAAGAATAATATATATGATTAAAATTCATAAGACTAAATATGATTAAAATGAGATCAAATTACATGGCTATATTAAGGTGGAGATAATTAAAGAGAAAAAATAGGATACATGTGTCAACAGTTTAATTTATTATAGATGTTTAAGTTTATAATTTTTAGGCCTATATAATATGTTGTTTAAATATATCACCTGTCAGCTTTCATTTTAGTTTTGTTTAACTAACATCTATTTTATTATATATATATATATATAATAACTATTCACTTGAAGTTATAACATTCTTTTTATTGCATGTCATTTACGATGAGTTAGCTAGAAAACAAATTAGTCCGTGCAACGCACGGGTTTCACCTAGTTGATCTATATATATATATTGAGACCGATAACTTCTACTTTTAGTCAATTCTCATCTTATTGAATTGAATATAGTTTAATTAATTATTGGTGGAAAACATCTAGTATAAAACCAAAAATTATGGATTCAAATCTCATCCTTTATATCTTTTTAACCATAACATTATATATGTGATATGATTACTACTTCTATATTTTGCATGTGGAACTGGTCGATGAAAAGTGTCACATATATGATCAGTTACCCTCTTATTTTCTCATTACTAGTTAATTATACTAGTACCTTCTTTTTTCTTTTTTTTTTTCCTTCTTTTTTAACAATAATAATTATCTCAAACACACATTTTAGTACGTGCCGATATCAATATTTTAATAAAAAAAACGCGTATAAATATGTGCATTGTGTTTCTGCTTGTATATAATACAACCCAACTGCTCATACCATATATTATCAAATTCAGTTATCACAACTATAGTTATTCAATGGCGTCCGACTCATCTTCAACCTACCTCCTCAACCATGCTGATCTTCCTTCAATGTACTATCAAACCAACAATGAAAATGGTGGTATCATTGACTTGGGGCTTAGCCTTAGAGTTTTGCAGCCACCAACTTATAATGGTTCCGTAACTCCACATGGTAATTAAGTCACTAATTAATTCCTATCTTTTCAACTTAATTTAATACATCTCGATATCTATGGATACATTATACGTTAGTTATATTGTGAGTTCCAATCGAAACTGATTTGTTTAATTATTTGTTGCAGATGACTACCGTGATATGGTAGAAGAATGGAACCCAATGCACCCTTACGAAAGTCCAGATATTGGTGTCATTTATCCTAGGAAGACAGACAAACATGTTGTCAATGAAAGAAACGCGTTGATCCATAGGATAGAACAAAGCGATTTTGTGAAGGTTAACATGGATGGAGTACTCATTGGTCGAAAAATATGTGTTCTTAATCATTCGAGTTACTTGAGTCTTGCAACTCAACTAGAAGACATGTTTGGTTAGTATGCTTTGATACATGACATGAGAAATTGTTAATTTGTTTTATGATTTCATATGATTAATTTTGTTTTATCAGCTAGCAACAACAATTTTTATTGATAAACTAGCTAGCAATTAAGATGCTAGCACAAAAAGCTAAGTTAAGGGATATAAGGTCCAATCTAATCATTTAATTTTACATAACCCGTTGCACCTATTTGTAATCCAATTGTAGGAGAGTAACACGGTTAATTTCATATGCGATTACTATATTAAAATTTGTGGCGGTTTCTTAGGAAAACAATCTCTATGTGGTTTGCGACTTTTTGAAAGTGGTTCAGACTTTTCCTTATGGTATAAAGATAGAGATGGACAATGGAGGATGGTTGGTGATGTGCCATGGAAGTAAGTTTTCTTTTTCTCCCAATAATAAGATGTCTAGTGATCATTGCTACCATATCTATACATATAGAGAGAGATCGTATAGTATATTCATGGACCATGAAGAACATACATTTAATAATATCTTAATAACATTGTAATATATTTCTATGAATCAATTAAGCAGGGAGTTTGTAGATGGTGTGAAGCGGATTCGGATCATGCTTAAGGATGAAAGTCTCTTTCGGTGTAACCTAATTGCTATAAATTAATGTCCCCATTCCTGGAACTCGAAGGCTACATAAGATGGGTTGATGATCGACTTGCTGATATATGAGACTAGCACCTTGTGTCTTACAGTGTCATACTATACTAATTAGATTATATAGATGATCTCCAACAATTCGAAAAGGCTTTTGTCTTTCGATTTTCTCTTGTAGGGTCTGTCTTCTGAGTTTGGTTTATTAACTGCCCACCTGTTAGTATTCATGCATGAAGTATAATTGTTAATGTGAGAAAAGAAAAGAAAGATATATATGCACATGTATTAGAGAAACTGAGGTCGCATTTTCATTTTCTAGACTGTTCACAGACATAACAATTCCGGCCCTTATCATTTGAGAGAACTAGCATATATGTCTGCATAATACAACAAGATCGATAAACATATCATGTTACACACTTACACAACTATATATTGATCTTAACTAATATATATTATTCGTTTTTCATAACAAGGTTTATGGTTAATTGTTTAATTAACCATTTGTAAATTAAACATAAATTAGTAACTTATATATACATGAGAAAAGTAAGTATGGGGTTGTTTTATGTTACTTTTACCATGAGAAATTAATATAAATATGATCATCAGGTAAATGAGATAATAGAAATATACATTACAGTTGGACATACAGTATAGAACTTAATTTAAAGTAATCTTCGAATTAAAATAAATTAGTTTATTGAAATGAAATAAGAAGTCTATAATAAAATGATAATAAAAATATGAAATGAAGTAACGCATGTTAACACGTATCAGTTTAGCAAAAGTAATTAAATTTTATAACACATTTCTTGTATATATTTAACTATCATATAATTAATTATCTTTGTGACCAAAAAACTTGGAACTGCCAAATTAAGAATGAAACAAATAGTGTTGGATAGTAGCTATAGTCTAGTTCCCATGTATGTATAAATGGGTGTTAGCTTTTGTTGAAAAGGAAGAAAAAAAAACGGGAATTAATTTATAGGAAAGACGATGAATATAAACATATGTTTCTTGTTCATCCACAATTTAATTTTTTGGATACAGAAGAAAAGTGAAAGTGGCAATTGAAGAATGAAGATGTACAAGAATCATGAACAGGGAAGGGGTGATAGGGATTCTACGTTGTGGAGTAAATCTTGTATATCTGTTACCAAAATGAAAGATTTATTAATTAATATGTTAATGTTAAATTTAAATGTAAATAATTAGGTGATGCGGTGGAAAATAATATAAACATTGATATAATTCTATAATTAAATTAAAGACCCGTATTAACATATAGACACCCTAAGATAATCAAGATAATGAACAAACTATGTTGTTAAATATGTATATTATCGACCGATAAGTTTAGTTTTAAATAATGAGGTATTTTTATTTAATTTTAATTTATTTGAAATACATGACAAAGTTAAAAGTTGTTTGTTGATTAGTTATTCTAAAACCAATTTGTTAAAAAAATGAATTACGAAAGTGTTAAAAAAATTATAAGACCTAATTACAATTAAGATTAAAATAATCTCCTAGGCATATGGGAAAAGGTTACATAGAATTTTACTTAGACTTTTGTTTCTGTTGTGACCTCTGTAGTTGGTTTCGGCCTGCGAGGTAGGCCAAAACCGAGGGGGGAGGTTACTCTAGCGTCTTTGTTTACCCCAAAATAGGTTTGCCTATCGGAGGACATGACCAATAGGAGGTCTCGTAGAGGACCAGGGTTAGTTTTAGAAGCATACGGTAGATTAAGTAACCCTTGTAGGGGTTTCGGGGGTTGCTTTTTATAGTTAGGTGGCCTAATCTTATTTGTATTGTTGGTTGAATAGCATCTTATAGGTATTATTTGTATTATTTGTAGTAATGTTTGAGTAGCATCTTATCCGTAGTATGTTTTTATGCTGTATGTTTTCTGTTTCTATAATCTATCGTATAGGTAGTTATGCGATTCGCGGCCGTCAGGTATGTTTCCCTTTTCCCTTACATTGTTATTATTATTCCTCTCTTTGGCCGGAGGTCCATATGAAAGCAGTCTCTCTATCTTTAGGTAGAGGCAAGACTGTCTACATTTTACCTTCCCTATACCCGCTCCGGTAGAGATCGGGTAATGTTGTTGTTGTTGTTTTACTTCATCCCCCCGTTTGTTTTTAACTAATCAACATATTTTATTCTCACTTTTAAAACCGGATCCATAAAACTAATGTTGAAAGTTAAAACCCAAACTCCAATAAAAGGGAAAGAAAGACGACTTCTGTTGGATCTGTGTTTGGTTTGAAGGGACGATCTTCCGGCCGGCGCTATCTCCCAATTCAACTGCCGCCTGCCAGCTGCTTGTATGTTTTATCTTCTCATCCATCCATCACTCTCTAAATAAATAAATCATTCATTACTTACTTACAACTTACTATATCGATATCGATCAGTAGGAGGTTGTTATCCAATCCAAATAACCGTCTCAATTTCTTTTTAACTGTACGTTTATTTTTTCATCGTCATCATCAATATAAGTATATTTATATATTTATATTTTGATCGGTGGTTCAACAGGAGTGTCACGCCTAATCCAGTTTCATGGAATCACCTGGTTAGCTCTATGCTTATTATTCATCAAAATCAACTAGTTTATGTATGTATGTATGTGAATGAATATGTGATGTTGTATTTGATTTTTTTCAGCCGTTGGATTGAGGTCTACTTCTATTGTTGTTCTTACTCTTGATACCGATGAGGTTTATATTGTTTCTACCTTGTCTTCTACCAAAGACACTCAGGTCATTTATATCGATCCCACTACCGGATCTCTTATACATCACCGCAAGCTCGGTTATGATGTTTTCAACTCCCAAGACCAGGCCTTAAACTACATCACTAATGGTTCGAGGTCTGCTTGTAAAACTCTTATTTATGCCAGAGCCATATTAGGCTATGCAGTCCTCGGGAGCTCTGCCTTGCTGCTTGTTGCAACTAAGCTGACTCCTAGCATTCCTAATTTGCCTGGGGACGGTTGTGTATACACTGTTACCGAGAGCCAATGGGTCAAAGTCTGTCTTCAAAATCCTCAAACTCAGGGGAAAGGAGAATTAAAGAACATTCAAGAACTGGCTGAACTTGATATTGATGGAAAACACTACTTTTGTGAAACAAGGGACATTACTCGCCCCTTTCCAAGTCACTCTTCTGTAACCAACCCTGATGAAGAATTTGTTTGGAATCGTTGGTTCTCAAATCCCTTCAAGACTATTGGTCTGGAGCACCACTGTGTCATTTTACTGCAGGTATTGCCTCTTGATGTATGCCGTTATTGACTGTGCATTTGCAGAAATTAATACCCCCTATATAGAATAATTGAAACAAGTCTAGACCGCCTATGTACAGGCTCTTATATTTTGTTGTGTGATGATTTGCCATCCTAAAACATGATAAATCCACAAGCATCTAGCAATACAGCCTATCATGGGGCAAATGTGTGTATATGTTGTGTGATGATTTGCCATCCATTATTTTTGTTACAGGGTTTTGTAGAGTGTCGAAGTTTTGGAAGCTTAGGTCAGCAAGAAGGAATTGTTGCTCTTATTGCTCGTCGAAGCAGGCTTCATCCTGGCACTAGATACTTAGCAAGAGGCATTAATTCATGCTACAGCACAGGTAGCTTGGCATCTTCCAAGACTACATTGTTGATTTTTTTTTTATGTGAATACATTTATCTTGCGAAATTCAGTGGGTGCATTGTGTTCGTTCACATGTCTATAATCTCACGAGTCTTTGAGTTCTTGTACTGGCTTCTTTGCTTTTTTAAGTTTATTTTCCTGTCTAAGCTGTCTCTCTAGTGCGTTTAAGTAAGAAAAGTTTGTATTCCCAGTTTCTAAGAAAGTTGTACATAATACTATATAGTATAGGGATAATCCGGACGTATGAGTGAGCAAACTGTTAGCTATAAGCATATCCATAAGTGAAACAAGTTTAGGAAGTGCACTCTTATACCTCATAACACTTATGGGATGCATTATACGTCATGTTTATTCTATATTTTCATTTCACTTTAGTATATGGCAATTTCGCAGCAAACAGAACTTCTGATAGCTAGGTGGGGTCTAATTGATATCAGAATGTTACTATGTAGGAACTGAATATCATACAAGTAATTGAGTTTAAACCCAAAACCTAAAGGTAACTCTATACAGAAGATAGAAAAAGGCAAAAATCTGAGAGCAAGCCTTTGAATAGTAGTTTCTTTGGTGAGGAAAATATTATAATCCCCATGAGAATAATTAAGCGTCTAAGCTGACCTCTTAGCACATGAATAAGCTCCTTCTAAACATACAGTTGAAGTTAGTAAATAATGGTAATGTTGAAGCCACCTTCCATGGATGACTTGATTTCTTTAATAATTTTGTGAACTTTGACCTGAGATTTCATCAGTCATGTGCATAATCTAGCAAAATCTGTTAGTTTTCTGGTTGGTTGTGTTTCCTTCTTCTATAACATGTCTTTGTGAAGTATCTCCATCGAGAAGAGTGTTGTAAATTTGAAAAGGAAGTACAAATTATATATGTTTTGAAGTTGAAATTATCAAGAGAGTGAAAGGGGTGTACTTTTTGGGTTATCTGAAGGTGGTAAAAAGTAGCTTGAACAAATATAAACACTTAACAGGTTTACTTAGGATACATATATATAAAGCCATTGATTCTTTATATTTAATTTGATCTTTGTTTTGATTGTCATCTTTGCCGGCAGGCAATGAAGTTGAGTGTGAGCAACTTGTATGGGTTCCCAAAAGGGCCGGTCAAAGTGTGCCGTTCAATACCTATATATGGAGACGAGGAACTATTCCCATTTGGTGGGGCGCAGAACTAAAGATCACTGCTGCAGAAGCAGAAATTTATATTTCTGACCGTGATCCATATAGAGGAAGCACAGAGTATTACCAGAGATTATCTAAGAGATATGATAGACGAAATATGGACGTGGTTGGTACAAACCTAAAGAAAAGTCCTTCGGTTCCAATTGTGTGCATTAACCTGTTACGGAATGGGGAAGGGAAATCCGAGTCCATTTTAGTTCATCATTTTGAGGAATCTATGAATCACATCCGATCAACAGGGAAACTTCCTAACACTAGAGTTCATTTAATAAACTATGATTGGCATGCCAGTATTAAATTAAAGGGTGAACATAGAACCATCGAAGGACTGTGGTACCTTCTAAAAGCACCGACAATATCCATAGGCATTTCTGAAGGAGATTATCTTCCCTCTCGTCAGAGAATGAAGGACTGTCAAGGTGAAATAATTTATAATGAAGACCTTGTTGGTGCATTCTGCTTACGTTTACATCAACACGGAGTCATACGCTTCAATTGTGCGGATTCTTTGGATCGGACAAATGCTGCTAGTTATTTTGGCGCTCTTCAAGTTTTCACAGAGCAGTGTAGGCGGCTTGGAATATCCCTTGATAGTGACTTGGCCATTGGCTATCAGTCAGCTAATAACTATGGGGGATATACTGCCCCTTTGCCGCCAGGATGGGAAAAAAGATCTGATGCTGTAACTGGAAAATCATATTATATTGATCACAATACTAGGACTACAACCTGGAACCATCCATGTCCAGATAAACCCTGGAAGCGTTTTGACATGACGTTTGAGGAGTTCAAAAGGTCTACAATTTTGTCACCAGTATGTCAACTGGCTGATCTCTTTCTGATAGCTGGTGATATTCATGCAACACTCTACACTGGATCTAAAGCAATGCACAGTCAAATTCTAAGCATATTTAGTGAGGAAGCAGGAAAGTTCAAACAATTTTCTGTGGCACAAAATATGAAAATAACTTTGCAGAGAAGATATAAAAACGCAGTTGTGGATAGCTCTCGTCAAAAGCAGTTAGAGATGTTCCTTGGTATACGGCTTTTTAAGCATCTTCCATCACTTCCAGTCCAACCCTTATATGTATGTATCTGCTGGTGATGAATCAATCTTCTGATTTTTTTCCCTCAACACATTACTAAGGAAACCATGAGTGGCTCATAACTAACATATGCATGAGTATTATAGGTAGGGGTGTTCATCGGTTCTGTCTTTGGGTTGTTTGGTGTATTCGGTTTTTTATTTTCTGGCGTGCAATCCGAAAACTGAACCAAAACTGAATTCAATTTGCACAAACTGGACTGAAAACCAAATTTGAATTCGGCTCGGTTTCGGTTTAAAACTGAAAACCGAATATGAATTCGCAAAAAACTTCTCTACACCAAATTTACGGAGTTTTTCTTTACCCTAAAGGTGTGGAAATTAGTCATATTTCAAACATGTTGAAGGTTATTAAATCTTGCTAAAGTTGACCATAATTTACATGTCCAGTAACACACATAATTTTATCGTAGTGACATAAAGCTGAACCGAAAATGATATCAATAGTGATGGAAAACATGCGGGGGTTTCACGAGATAGAGAAATAGAGTGGAGAAAGATATACGACACAACTAAACAAGGTTTTTTAGGGAGTTAGTATGTAGATAGCGGACATATATATTTACCACTCTTTAAGGTCAATATATTACGAGTAACTGAAAGGATAATAAATATCACAAAGCTCCAATTTTGTCCCATTGTTATATGTGATTAATTTACAATAATATGAATTTTAATAACTCATCCATGCCTACTATTGTGAAAATTCCCATTGCGATGCTTTTCTTCTCTTATCATATTTCTTTCTTCATTTCTTGCAGTTTCATGTATTATTTTGCTCTAAATCCCAGTTTTATGTAAGATTATCATTTTCTGTTGACCGATGTTTCTTGGAGCTAATGATGTCGGTTGATGGTGGTTGTTTTCATATGTAGGTGCATGATTGCATGTGTGTATCTCATTCTGTAACCGGCCTTTGGCTGCTACAGCATTCTTAAACTGTGAATAGCTAACACGTGCCTGTAATCATTTTTTGTACCCAAAGCACTGCAGTTGTATGTTTCCTGACCGGAAACCTGCACCTTGCACTGCTGACCTAATGACAGCTGCAAGTTATTCGATATTTACCATTCCTTTGTAGTGGTCTGTGGGCAATGGGTGTGCAAGTTTAGTACCTCACAGTTCTAAATGGCTTATTATATAATGCAACTTATAATTCATCGTCATGGCACTTTTTTTGGTTAGAATTTTATGAGAGCTTTTAGGTAATGTAGGCCTTCTTTTGTAAATGTGAATGACTGGTTTTTGTATAAGTTTGTATTTTTGAGTCTGGCGCCTAAAATAGATTTAGTGAATATAGAGGTCTTTATCTCTCGATGGAGTACATAATATATTTTCCCAGATCACTGATTTGCTACATGTTGTCAAAGCCAGTGCTCTTAATACAGGTCTATTTGCCACCACCAGAAATCTAGACAGCCTCTGCCAGAATTCTAGTCTGCTGGCGTCTGTGTCGCCTAAATCCTTACGTGTCTTCCAGCCACGTTCGAACACCATGCTTCTGTAAATGTTTGAAAACCTCCTAGTTAGGTGATCGGGCCTAGTTTCTGATTTACTCTTCGACTTCTCCTGTTCACCAACCCTCCTGATTTTGTTCTGTCCCTGTTACCAGTCCTGGGTTCCAGGCGATGTTTATGGTTTTATTTCTTAATATCTGATCTCTTATTGAATTCAATCTCGAATTCTTGTCCCTGTCCCTATTCGAGACTCCTGTTCCAGCTTTGGGTTGAGTTCTTGGTTTCAGTTTCAGATTAAGGTCTTGATTCCAGTTCCCGGTCATTGTCGCCACTTCTTGTTCCTATCCCAGTCCCTGGTCTTTGCTGTTGGTATCGCATTCCATATCATGTTATAGTGTTGGTAATGCCTCCAGTCCCTGTCCAGGTTGTATTCCCGGTTCCAGTCAAGATGCTGGTTAATTTCATCATGAAGATGACTCTCCAGTTCAAGAATCTAAATCCTGTTGCAGTACCAAATGTCCATATTTTGAGTTCAGGGGCGGACGTTGTGCAAGTTGGGAATACTATTGATCCAACTTGAGGGTGTTGGAGATTAAGATTATGATTCACCTTTTTTTTCAGAATCCTAGACTAAGAAGAAGGGTCCTGATTTCTTTTCCATTTCTGTTTACCCGCTCCGCTCATATCTTTGTTACGTGTGTTCTCTAAAGGTCTTCACTCTTTAGCTCAATGAAATACACAATATATTTTCCCATAACGTTGATTTTATAATACATATCAACAATATCCACAGTTTTCCTTTTTACCTCGTAGGAGAGGAATTAACCTGATAAGATATTTTTGTTTTGTTTTGTGTACATGGTGCATAAAGTGACTCAAATGAGACAACCATCTTTTAATGAATCAGCATGTTGGTAATTTTTTTTATTGTCTTTATTATTTGCCGCACTTTCAGTTTGATGTAGTTTTTAACTGATAAAAGTTGTCTAGATCATAATATCAATTTCTTGTGTTTCAAGTTTACTAATTGCTAGTGTTTCGGGCATAACCACAATTGTAGTTTTAACTTTATAGTTTTTTTTATAACTTAAATCTACATATTCATTCTATCATTTTAGCTCTAGAAATGCGAAAGAAATTGTTTTTGGTGGACATAGAAATCTACATATGCATTCTATCGTTTTTAGCTGCAATAGAGCATCACCTTATATCTCTTATCTTCCCCCTCCTTGATAGGTGCCTAGTAGACCATTCGGTTGCCTGCTTAAGCCGGTTGCCAGCATTTTGCCGAGTTCTGATGATGGAGGCAGTCTTCTTAGCTTTAAGCAAAAAGAACTCATCTGGGTAACCCATACACGTTTCTATTTTCCAAGGCTTAACATTTAGCATTATCATACATTTTCATTATTGCAAGCTACAAACTGAAATTACCATCAAATATAGTGTGACTATTTTTGTGTTTTACAGGTTTCTCCGCAGGCAGCAGATGTTATGGAACTTTTTGTACATCTTGGCGAGCCTTGCCATGTTTGTCAGCTTCTTCTCACAATTGCACATGGTGCAGATAGTTCAACATTTCCGTCTAGAGTTGACGTGAGAACTGGACGTGATCTGGATGGACTTAAACTTGTTGTGGAGGTCTGATTCATCTCTTCCAGCATTAGGCATGTTCCATTAGTAGCCACACTTTTCATGCCTTCTTAATCGAATAATTTGAAGTGCTTCTATAGCAGTTATTTCTGGTCAACTTTCATCATAATGCTGGTTTTAACTAGTTTTTCTGACCCCAAAGAGTGTTTAGTTTCTTTGCTCAATGAACTAGATCCAGCCTTGATTTTTGCAGCTGCATCTCTAAGTTTTATATCTAATTGTTAAGGATGGCTTAGACATTCAAGTATAGGATATAAGAAATCAAATAGGTCACAGATATAATCTGTAGTGCAAGTGAACTTCAAAATGAAGAGAAAGATTGATGATAGTTGATTTTTATTTTATCCATTCAGCAGATGTCTCATTTGTAGATTAGACTAAAGGAATGGGCTGAAGGTTGCTATGTTGAGAACTCCGATGTTTGTAGATTTAGGCTTTCTGGAAGGTTTTGTCACCTTTGTGAACCATGAAGTTATGTGGTAATGTGTCATAATGGGTGGACATTGTTCACGTCATTTGAACAAAACAAAACTCATCAATCTAAGGATTTCACTCATAAGTAATCTGATTTTTTGTTCCAGTTTTCCTTTGCTTGATGTCAATAATGTCCTCATCAACTCATACCTTGTACGTACCTCACATGTATGTGTCATGTAATACCATGTTCCCTGCCAAGTCTATATTGTAGTTCTCATTGCAATATCCTTTCTTTCTTTCAGATCATTTTCTACTTAGGTATTGAATAGAAGTCGTGTGTAAGTTTTTGATTGATAGTCAAATAATACTGTTAATATATAGTGGGCATTTAAGGGTTATCCTCAACATTTGGGTGTTAGATATTATAACTATGATGCCAGAAGTTCTAATCATGCTATAAAAGCAATGATTGATGGTAATATGGTTATGGTTGTGATTGTGGCTGTTCAAAGGACATCATGCATGTACTATATGGGAAACCAAAATGGGTTGACGAGTTGTCACAGGAGGAAGGATACTATCAGAAGTACAAACGGAGTAACGGGTAATGCCATCATAAAGTGGGTGAAGCTCTATTGACATGTTTTGTATCCAAGGGTTAGGTTTGTATCCAAGGAACCCTTGGATACAATGCTAAGTACTAACTTTCAACACTACACCTGTAAGGAGAAATAGGAATAAGAGAATGTCTAACAGGTTGAGGAGGAGTTGAAGGAAACAGTCATCATATCATAGTCCTTTTAGTTTATGTTATTTTCATTCTTATCTCCCTCTTCTTTTGCTTGGTTATTTACTTTTAATCAAATTTCCATCGCTCCCAATTTGGATGAGGTTGGAGTTTATTTAATTATTATAATAACGAGCTTTCTAATAAACTATTTATTTCTCTTGATTGGAAAAAGAGAGCTCCCTGTATGCGCACAGGGCAGTATATTGGTTTTACTTTAATCAAGTTTTGTCTTTGTTTACAGGGAGCATCTATTCCTCAGTGTGCGAATGGAACAAACATTGTGATACCCATACCAGGACCTACTAGTGCTGAGGATATGGCTGTTACAGGAGCTGGTGCACGCCTACATGCCCAAGATACTACAAATCTTGCATTTTTGTATGATTTTGAAGAACTGGAAGGTGAACTAGACTTTCTTACTCGTGTGGTTGTACTCACCTTCTATCCCGCTGTGTCAGCAAGAACTCCAATCACTCTCGGTGAGGTACATTTAAATGAAAGTTGTAGCATTACTGTTATGTTAATTTATTAATTCAATTAAGTTTGCATGGGTGTTCTTAATTGTAAGCAAGAGTCATCTCATTACTGTAAATAGTTACCTACTTCTTTCTTTTCCCTAATCCAATGCTTCACTTAATTTGCTACCATCCTATGGTGACCAATTTAGGTGTGACATGATGTTAATGTTGGTATGATCATCATCTCTGTTTCAAAATGAGCATCTGATTTCTTGATATGATTGACATTGTAAGACATAGGAATTGGCCTGCCTATTAAGATGGTCAAATGAATTGCTGTTTCTCAGTGGCATGGCATTCTTGATTTGATAGAATGTTTTTTTCCCCAGTAGTTGATAATATCACTTCAGAAACCTCATTGGTTATATGCAAAGTAAAAGAATCTCCTGTTATCTCCACGTTCAATAGTAAATTGAGTCATTGAGTTATTGCATGGTTATATAGTTTTAGGAGAACAAATCTGATAGCATGTTTATATGTTTGTGACCATGCTCTTTCCTCATCTCTTTGATAAACATGTTTGATTTAATTTCTGATTTATAGTCTGTTTTGTAATCAACTTCTTTTTTTATCTGCATTTGTTGTCCTATATCCAAAAGTGTAGAAGTTTATGGTGACAGTTGGTTAATTTAATTTCTAGTTGATTGCTCTTTACTGGATTACGTAACAGGTAGAGATACTTGGAATCACTCTTCCATGGAGAGATTTTTTTACATCTGATGGCCCCGGCATGAGTTTATGGGAGCATATTGATAAAGTTAAAAACAATACCAATCTTTTCTCATCTGAGGTAAACAGCAACCCTTTTGCAGCGGCTCTTATCAGTGATGTGTTGCCACCCACAAAATCCGAAATTTCCACCAGCACCTGGGTAGACCTCTTATCAGGTGATGACATTATATCAGGATCTATTCCACAACCAGTGCAAGAAACTGCTTTACATGATCCATTTCTCAACCCGTTTCATGATCATGATGAAGTAAACGACATTCCTAAAGTTTCAGTTCATGATAAAGTGTCAACCGAAAGTGGTCCTCAGCAGTATATAAGCTGTTTCAAGAGGTTGACTGCCTCACATGTGGTATGTTCAATGATATGCTTTTGCTTTTGTGTAATGAAGTTTTGTCCTTTAGGCTAGAACAGATTGGTCCAGGTCATGATAATTTTTCTTTCAATAGCCGGCAAATGAACGTAGTTTTCCGGCAACCAAAAGGTTCCCGGTAACCGGCCGCATCGGCCCGGCAACAGCTCCCACTGAAGCAATTGTAGCAGCTCTGGCCCGGCCTCTATTAGTTTTGGGGCGCTTTGGTGCACTACGGCATAACAGTCGGGGATGGGCTAAGCGATCTGCCGAAGCTGTGGGATGTAAAATTACATCGGTAGGGTAGGGTTTCGCCTCTTTGGCAGCAGGCTTCCACTGGTCACCCGGCCTACCAAAAAAAGACGAGGCTTGCCAAAATATATATGGATTGGCTTGCTTGAATCATTGCATCCTGAATTCTTGATTGGTGACCTGATACTCAATATTTAGAATTCTATTCCTATTCCTTACCTTAATTACATCCTATTCATGTTCACATAAGTGCTGCGAACTACCATCCTGCACATGACCTAGCTCTGCACATCCCACACATCTCCCATCACACCACAGCTCCTGTTTGTAGCACTGCACCCATCAGTGTGATAGAAGTCTCCCAAGTAAACATGGATCTGCTTATTCGTCTGCCACGTTCTTTTCAATCTCTTCAATATTAAACTCAGGCTTTTGAATCTCTTTTCTTTGAAACATTCACTATTTCATCAATAGAGATCATGGAAAACGACCAAAATCGCATGAACTTGGATATAACATTAGTGACGATTCCATACAATCAAGAGATTCGAGAGAACCATCAAATGATGCAAATTCACAAATATATTTGGATAAAGTCACAAATGTATTTGAATGTGGTTGATGACAGAACATGTCCAATAAAAGAACTTGTACAATAATTGTTTGGTTGCCTGAATATGACTAAACAAAACCTGTTTTTATTTTCTTTGATAATTGTTGACACGCCCTTCCTCATTTTGGCTCTTAATAGCTCCCAAATGTGAAATCTTAAGAGTTCCATGTCAACTCTCCTTACACATTGATGTTGGAGATTCAAAGTTTTTCCACTTTAATGTGTGAGAATTACACCAATGCTGTTGTATTTAAAAATCTAAGTTTTACATTATCTCCAAGTCAAATATTCAAATGTCATAATCTCCTTTGTGGACCTTTGTGAGGATGCAGGCTCTTTAAAAAGATTCCTTTTGGGGTTTTGAATGTGCTAATTAATGTAGTTGGAGTTTTGCAGGCTAACGATTTAGGCTTTGTAGAAGCAATGAAACTAGAAATCGAACGTTTTCGCCTAAATCTTTCTGCTGCTGAACGTGACAGAGCTTTGTTGTCTATTGGCATCGATCCAGCTACTATAAATCCCAATATATTGCTTGAAGAATCTTACACCGGTTCATTATGTAAAGCTGCAAATGCCCTTGCACTTCTTGGTCACACTTTCTTAGAAGATAAGAGTGTCGGTTCTATTGGTCTTGGTTCTACTGATGGTGATAATGACATCGATTTCTGGAATATAAATAAAATTGGTGAAGGTTGCTGTGGGGCCTCATGTCAGGTTCGTGCTGAAACTTTAACATCAACATCTTCTTCGATATCCATGTTTACGTGCTCTGAGTGTCGACGCAAGGTTTGCAGAGTTTGTTGTGCTGGTAAAGGAGCTCTTCTTCTTGGAAGTTATAGAGACTCTTTAAGTCGTTCTGTGACGATGGATGGGGTTATTTGTAAGTTGTGTTGCCATGATACTGTTCTTGATGCACTCATCCTGGACTATGTTAGGGTTTTAGTCAGCCATCGAAGAAGTAGTCGATCTGACCTTGCTGCTTTTAGAGCCTTACACCAAGTGGTAGGAATGGACCATCTTTCCAGAAGAATAATAAAGTCTGACACACATGTAACTAAGGTCTTCCAGCAGTTGCTCAAGGGACAAGAATCGTTAGCTGAATTTCCGTTTGGTAGCATTCTGTACTCGGTATTCTCTTTCCTCTGGTTCTTTGTATGCCATTAAAGTATTCTTATTGTTTCTCTTTCCTCTGTCACATAAGTTGATGCTAATTTAGTTTTCTACTGGTGATAAGCATCTGTAATTACCTGCTTAAACAGGATCACTTAGTAGTCTCCTAGATATACAGTTATGTTTCTTAGTATGGCCTTTCCCTGATCATCCAGTAAGTCAGGATTCATTGCTCAGACTTACGATTACGACTGAAGATTGATTCTATTCTTGTCTTTTGGGATATAATCATATGCAAGCCCTTAAGTTTTTGTTAGGGAAGTATAATCAAAGTGCCTCTATTAATAGGGTAGTAAAGTTGCAACTGAAATCTTGTATGTTCCTTTATGTGGCTTGGGGGTATTGACCACAATATCCGTGTCTTGATGCTTTGTTTTGAGTAGTTCAGTTACGTTATGATTTATGTGATAGGTTGGCGTAGCTTCAATGTTGATATTGCTTTCCCATTATTTGTAAGGCAATTATGACCCGAGTGGGATAAACTTTTAGATTTCTCTTGATAGATTTCAGTAATAAACTTTTAGTTAAGAAATTTTAGAGCTGAGAGATGTATGTACACAAGTTCTTTCCAGCAATGAAGATTCGTTATGGTTCAGATTATATACACACTATGGAGATAACATGATATTACTGAAAGAGCTATCTATGTAATGAAGTAAGTTGTTCTATCGCTAAAATTTCATTTTTCATTTTGTTAGATTGAATCAGCTCCAGGTTCAGCTCCACTCTTGTCGTTGCTTGCACCTTTGGATTCTTTATCACAACAGCTATACTGGAAAGCTCCCCCTACTATCTCTTCCGTTGAGTTTGTAATTGTTCTCGGAAGGCTTTCCAGTGTCTCCAGTGTTGCCCTTTTTGTTAGTTCCTGTGGTTATTCTGTATCTGATTCTCCTACTGTAAGTAAATTTATGTTTTTGTGTTAAGGTTCAGTTTTTCCTTAAGCATTACTTGTTATCATAATACTTCTGATTTATATAAAAAGCTTGATGTGCGAAGTCATCGAGTCTTGGGGACTTCATTTGATCTTCAGTACACGTTGTTCTTTAACTTGACAGCAAAGTGTTTTCCTTATACTCTCTCCACCTTACAATAATCAGAATGGTTTTAGTTTTGGAATTACCAGTAAAGGATTGTAATATTTTCTTCTTGGATAGCTTTTATTGATAAATATCTTGTTGGGAGAATAATCATTACAAAATACTGGAAATCGACTTTGGATGTAGAGGATTAATAATTTAATGATAGGGTTTTTTTTTTTTTTTTGGCATTCTTGTATTTGAGCAATAACCAACTGCTACATTATTTTGTGTGTACCATTGAAGTTGGCTATTTTTGTGGGATTGAGGAGCACTAACATTTTGGATTGTGCAAATGCGATGCATATATTTGTGTGTTGGTGTATGCACAGTATGCTTGGCTGTCTGTATTATGTCCAAACGTCCTGTCTAAATGATCCTAAAAACTCTAAATAGTAGTCTATTATATTTGCTCGTGATGTACTATGCTGTATACTGAGGAATTGTTAACAAGAAGATTTCATGTTAAACGCAACATAGTTCATAAATTTGTCTTAGAATTTCAAACTACAGATAGTGCGTTCTTTTATCTTGGAAAAGAGATGAAGTTTATGTTTGTTTGTTGACTTGTTTAAGCTTAACACACTTGTAACATGATATGTTCATGCTTAATTTCATACGTTGACCTATCTTTTTCATCATTTTGGTTTACTTACTATGCAGGTGCAAATATGGGTAAGCAATAAAATACACAAGGAAGAAAGAACATTTATGGGAAAATGGGATGTTCAATCATTCATCACATCTTCCCCTGAGCTTTGTGGGCCTGAAAAACCTGGTAACCCAAGGCACATCAACTTTTCTTTTCGAAATCCTATTCATTGTCGCATGATCTGGATTAAATTAAGTATCCAGAAGGCTGGCTCAAGCTCTGTAAATCTTGACAACGATTTCGATCTTCTATCCTTGGATGAAAACCCCTTTTCCAGGCATTCATCTTTAGGAGGACCACTGGAAATTGATCCATGTTTGCATGCAAAAAGAATTGTTGTAATTGGAAGTCCTGTGAAAATAGATGCGTCACCACAAAGCTCTGACCAGATTAGCATAAGAAGCTGGTTGGAGAAACCTCCTTCCCTCAACAGATTCAAGGTACATCTATTAGTCATGAAACATTGAATCATCCTTCTGTCTGTCAACATTCTTCTTTCCTGTTTTGTAGGTTCCAGTTGAGGCTGAGAGGTTAATTGACAATGACCTGGTGTTGGAACAATATCTATCTCCAGCTTCACCAATGTTGGCTGGATTCCGTCTTGATGGATTTAGTGCAATAAAACCTCGAGTTACACATTCACCTTCTTCTGATTTGAATACCTCGTCAGTTATTTGGGAAGAAAGATTCATATCTATGGCGGTACTGTACATTCAAGTATCTACTTTACAGGTACCTTCTAAAACCGGAAATGTCTTGCCATCATATATGGAGAGCTAGTTTATTACCCCATCAGATGGACGGCAAACTAATTGTTTCACCATAATCATTAACTTCCTTAATTATACATTAAATTTTTAATCCAAATCATTATCAGGATATGGTATATATCATCAAACTTAAATATAATAAATATTACTATATTAGTGCAAGTAGACATAATTGTCTTATTGTCCTCAAAATATTCTAGTTTGTGTCTTAGTCCATTACTCTAGTTCGATTAAAAAGTGTTTATTCAATCATAAAAAGTTGTAGAAAGAAAAGGATCTGTTCAAAAAGATCTTTCTAAAAATTTAAGAAATTAATCATTTGACTAAGTTATAATGTTTAATATGGTGTAAAATTTATATATTATAAAAAATTGTAAAAGATAGAGAATAAGTAATGAAACCATATTATCTTTATTCTTTTTTGGCAAGTATGGTTCACTTGTTAAAATATAAAAATAAATATATGTAAAATGTGCTTATAACTTGCAAAATTATAATTTCAGGTTCATTCTAATTTGAGATTGAAGAAATCTTAAAAAAAAGAATTTTTTCTCCATTGTGAAGATTTCTTTAAAAAAAAGAATCTTCATGTTTCCAAACCCCACAAGCTAATCTTCATTTTGATTTTACGTTCAGGTTCAGTGAAGAAATTCTTTATTTGAAAATTTCTTCAATCTCCATATGAAGATTTCATTAGTCTTCTTCTAAAACCTACCTCATCTACCTCAAAAACCTCTACCACATTGGATTCTAATTAAAAAGCTAAATCATTGTATATAACCACTGCACTTCAGATTTGGGGTTTGAATGTAAAGTTAAGCATTTAGGGTTTAGCAAAATGAAAATTAAAGTCTAACTAGGGTAAACCCATATACTCAAAATGAACATTAATCATTGTATTCAGATTTCTTCCCTGAAGTACAGTGGTTAATCTTCATTTTGTTAAACCCTAAATGCTAAACTTTATATACAAACCCCAACGGCTAAACTCTATGGCCTTGGATATAGTTTAGGGTTTAGCTTTTTAATGAGTTGCTAAACTCTAAAAGCTATACCCTAAGAAGTCTTCATTTATCGTTCAGCCACAATGAAGAATCTACAATGTGAAGATTTGTTCATTGAATTACAATTGCCAATCTTTAGTGTGAAGTTTTTGTTTTTCATTCAGTTTTAGTGAAGAAATCTTCATTTAAAGATTTATACAATCTTCATCTGAAGATTTTTTTACTAAAGGTGAGGGTTTTTTTTTTCTTTTTTCATTCGGCTCAAGTGGAAAAATCGTCAAAATGGAGATTTCTTCAGTGAAAGTTGGTGGTAATCTTCAAATGAAGTCAGAAAAGGTCTGTGTTGCAGAACTCCGACTTCTTTACAAAAATGCCACCACGTTGATTTGAATCGTTAGATCAGATCAAACGCATATCCAATGGGCGAAAAGCTACCTTATCTACCTCACTGAAAACACTTTAAGTTTTAATAACATACTTTTAAAAAGAATTACCATTTAAACTTTAAGTTTCTAATAACATACTAATCCATGTGCTAATATATGGGGAAGGTGAATATGGGGTTGTCCCCCATCTAAGCTTAGATGGGGAACCCCTCACAGTTTAGTATATTAATCATTAAAAACATGGGGCCTAA
>JAOXNX010000002.1:15017-28890 GCA_028566075.1 Solidago caesia
AATATGATATATACCTGTACGTAAGATTGTGAAGGCGAAAACTAAGAGAAAATACCACCGTTAGGGCACGAAATCGATGAAAACTCAAGAGAGGCTCTTAGGGTTTGTGTGTGAGACTTTATTTATGAATATGGCTGAATGAAGGGATTAGATCACACATATTAAACCTAAAATCTGCTGGACCAAGTTTCCAACTTGACATTTAAGTCCCTCCACGTTCCGTTATCTTTAATTGTTGCTTAAAAACTTGACTAATGACTATAACAACCTTCGCTTACACTTTAATCTTATTAATTCATATTAAACACATATTCACTTTATTAATTGTCATCTTTCTCACATTGGCACATATCCCACTTATCACTTAACATATTATTCATTTAGTCACGCAAAACACATATAAGTCGCATACTAGCTAACGGTAATTAGCGACTACTAACGACAAGTCAACGATTAGATCAAAAGGTTCGGGATGTTACAATGCAGCCAAGCTGAACCGTTACTCTTACTTGAGCATGTCTGAGCCTTACTGCTACAATTGGTGTGTTTAGATTGGGTATGATGATGTGTTTTATACGACCTTTGAATAGCTTAATATGAAAATTGTCCCTTTTTGATTGGCTATGATGATGTGTTTATATTTAAAAAAAAGTTGAGGTTATGTGTTCCTTTCTTCCAACAAAAGAAGCATCAACGTAATCACTTGCAAGCCCATTTAATAAGACAAAAGGAGAATGAGTCGCTCTGTGACTTCATCTTGAGGTTCACTCAAGAGTGTCAAAATATACCGGGCATTCCTAAAAGCCAACAGATATCAGGCTTCACTCAGGAGTTGCGGTGGTTGTGACGTCAAATCTCTAATTGTCACTGAGCCTGTAATTTTAGGTTCAAACAAATATTCACATGGAAAATTACATCTCTCTATATAAATCTTTATCTTTCAGGTCTTATGTGGTAGTTCTCTAGCCTTGCCACGTAGAATTTTATCCTATATGTCATCTTTGTGTTTTCTTTCATTGTGGAGGTTACAACTAAGCATCTACATAGACACCATTAAATATTAATATTTAAGTAAAAAATTGTAAATGTAAATGTTTAAAAAGCTAACATTTGAATCCCAATACAAGAGAGTTTTCCATTAGAATTAACATTTTAATGATGACAAACTCTAACACCATTAAAATAATAAGTATCCATCCAATCATCAACATAAACATTATTAAATGAATTAATTATTTTATTAATTAAATCATTATAAAAAGTCAAAATATATGATTAAAATTCAAAATTGAAATTTTAACTCTTCTCGTCACATGTCATTTTTAATACTAACTAAAAAAATTACGTTGTTAATATTTTCTTATTATATGATTATTATTTGAACGGTTTTTGTGGTGTTGTATGGAATGTATTAAATTTAATTTTTGACTTTACAAATAAATATTGTATTTATTTTTATGGACATATTAATTGGTGTTGACTTTGTTTTAATATTGAATTACATACGACTTTCTTATTATATAACTATTATTATTACGACTACTCTTAATATATAACATTTATCATTACGATTCATTTTTAACAAATGAAAATTACAAAACTGTACTTTGCATTTGCATTTTAGTTTTTTTTTATATAAAAGCTAATTTTTTTTTTTTAAATTTATGAAATATGATACAGTGACATTATATTTGTTTTTAAAGATAATATAAGACTACATATTGTCATCAACCATTTAAGCAATTTTTTATGAAAGTTTTTGCTTTGTTTCTAACTAATTTTTTTTCTATTTATTTTCAATGCTTCGTATATTATATTGTTATCTTGATGTTGAAACCTGATGTTTGTTAGTCGTTATCTTCTTTCTCACTTACTGTTTGATAATAGGTATAAAACGATACGTAGAAGTAATAGAATGTGAAGGATTGTGAATGCAACTATTTAGGAAAACATAATTTTCGTAGTTAAATTTCATCATAAAAATCTTTTATATCGTGTTGCATGATGTAAAAAATAATAATATTTTTGAAATAGAATAAATTTATTCAACTTTTTATTTTTTTATATGGTTGCAATTTATTAAATTATTTTTATAAAGATACATATTAAAATTATTCGGGAATTACATCACACTAGACCGGTGTCCGCGCGATGCGGCGGCCATGATCGTAGCGGCGGCGGTGTGGTAGTAGCGGTACGGGTGGCGGCAGAAATGGGTGGTGATGGCGGTGCCGACGGCGGTGGTGTGATTATTGATGTAAATGTAATTGATATAAGAGGGGATAATATATTTATTTTAGGAGTTGAATGATAGATGTTGTAAATTATTTCATTAAGGGTATTTTAGGTATATTAGTTAATTATAAAAAAAATGATTTTCTATACTACTTTATAAAAATTCTAACCCCTTTTATTTTTGGAAAGTATTGAAAAAAAGATATGCGAAATGACCCAATTGCCCTTAATGAACCTTCTTTTTGGAAGGAGTTATAAGAAATTACCCAATTTAACCTTAATGAACTAATTTACACCTTAAGCCCCTATCTTCTTATTTACACCCTAAATCCTTATCTTCTAAAATATCTCCACTACCACATTTTACATCAATTACATTTAACATCAACCTACACCACTCGACACCGCTACCAATAGTCCCCGCCATCACCGCTAATCACCGCCACCACCACACCGCCGTCGCCGTCACCGCTGCCGCATTACGCGGGTACCATGGAATGAAATTAAAAAATAATTTAAGTTTTTTAAATACAGAAAGTTAAAAAAAAAATTCAGTCGCTGTTACATTCTTGTCATGTCTTAGCCTTGTCTTGTCTTCAAAGGAGGGTCATCCGTTATTTTGGCAGATAGATAGATAGATATGATGGCTTCTCCTTCTCTTGTTAATAATAATAATAATAATAATAATAATACTGAGACCGATCATCATCATCATCATCATCATCATATCATTAGCCCTCGAGGTACCACCAACCTTCAATTCTATAATTATATCTTCAATTCTTTTATTCATCTAGTTCTATATTTGTGTATATAATATAATTGTTACATAAATACATCCAAAACATACGGTACAGATGTTTGTATAGTGGGTGTTGCACGAACCCCAATTGGGGATTTCTTAGGTTCTCTTTCATCTTTCTCAGCAACCCAACTTGGATCTTTAGCTATACACTGTACGTTACTTACTAATTCCTTTCCGTTTCCTTTTATTATTGGGATTAGTGCATGAAAATGTATTAAACTTTACCCGTTTTGATGTTGTGTATCCAACTTTAAAAAAACCTCTATCGTATGCAATCAACTCATATTTTTTCAAGGTTGATGTACCAAAGTCTTCTAGGTTAGAAAAATGGGTTTAGGGTATACGAATGTTTATGTTGTGTAATAAACTAATCAAGTGTTCATTGTATGTAATGAACTTTCAAATCCCGGTTATTGGATGTACCCGGGCATATTTGGCAACCTTATAAGCTGCCACGTCCAATGTCACGTTGTCAGTTTGCAAGTTTTTGATTGGTCGGGTACATCTAATAACCGGGATTTGAAAGTTCATTACATACAATGAACACCCGAGTAGTTCATTACACAACATAAACATTGGTGTATACTTCATTACATTCCGAGACCCTAAACCCTAGAAAAATATACACATAATAGCAAAAATGAGCAAAGTTGGATACAGATAATAGCAAAAATAGGTGTAGTTGGATACATACAATAGCAATATGGTCAAAGTTGAATACTTACAATAACAAAAAGGACAATAGAGTTTAATACACACAATAGAGGTTGCAAGTTGGATACATCAATCGTGAAAAAATAAGAGCTTAATACGCAAATTAGAGGTTTTTAGAGTCGGATACACACAATACCAAACCAAGCAAAGTTGATTACACTTTCATGCACTAATCCCTTTATTATTTATATACCTCTTTAATTAATAATTACTATAATTTAATGTATAGGTGCTCTTGAACGAGCTCATATTGATCCACAGCTAGTACAAGAAGTTTTCTTTGGAAATGTTCTGAGTGCTAATTTAGGTCAAGCTCCTGCCAGGCAGGCTGCGTTGGGTGCCGGCATTCCTCATTCTGTTGTTTGCACTACTATCAACAAAGTTTGCTCTTCAGGTCTCAAAGGTACCTTCCCCTACTTTACTTTCTGTGCTTATTTTATATATCCAATTCAATTCAATTTCTATCTCAGCAACAATGCTTGCTGCCCAAACCATTCAAGTTGGTGCTAATGATATCGTCGTCACTGGTGGCATGGAAAGCATGTCTAATGCCCCTAAATATCTAACTTCCTCAAGAACCGGATCTCGCCTTGGACATGATTCTATCATTGATGGCATGATCAAAGATGGTCTTTGGGATGTTTACAACGACTTTGGAATGGGCGTCTGTGCTGAGTTATGTGCCGATACCTACAACATAACCAGACAACATCAGGTACAGGTCCCTCCCCCTTTAACATCTTTTTGTTTTCCTCTCAAATTACTATTACTAACAATATCATTCCACCTGCTTCTTTGCTTGTTGCCTTTCACACGAGCTCTTGAATAATTGATAGGGCTTAGTGTATAATAAACTTTACTCATTTTGTTCTTGTGTGTATCCAACTTTAAAAACCTCTATTGTATGTACGTAACTCTTATTTTTTCATGATTGATGTAACATGTCATCTAGGTTAAAAAAAGGATACACACAATAATGAAAATGACTAAAGTTAGATACACACATTAGCAAAAACAGGCAACGTTGGATACATACTATAACAACATGGTCAAAGTTGAATACATACAATAACAAAACGAACAGTAGAGTTTAATACACAATAGAGGTTGCAAGTGGGATACATCAATCGTGGTAATATAAGAGTCTAATACACACGATAGAGGTTTTTAGAGTTGGATACACAGATTAGCAAACCAAGCAACATTTAGTACACTTTCATGCACTAATCCCTAATTGATATCCAAGTTTCTACTTCCCTTGACTGAAATTTTTTTCTTTTTTTCTCATTTACTTATTTGGTCATTTTACTAGGATAATTATGCTATTAGGAGTTTCAATCGTGGAATTTCTGCACAAAACAATGGTGCCTTCGCATGGGAGATAGTTCCGGTAAATATTTATGCTTTCACAAGACGGCTCATCTGCTTAAATTACGTGACCATGGTGCTTCATGTGCAGGTCAAAGTCTCTGGGGGAAGAGGAAAGGTCCCTACAGTTGTTGATAAAGATGAAACACTGACAAAGGTAATTACAGTTCATATGAGTTTAGTGCAATAATTTGATTAAGATTTTTTCCATACTTCAAGTGGATGTGACACTTGTTGTTTATCACTAGAGGAAATTGTGATCCTTTTCACATCTGGAGGTCTCTGTGTGTACACCGATTAATCTTTTCTGTTATTACTTTTGTATTATCTGTAGTTTGATGCTACAAAGTTGAGGAATTTAAGACCCAGTTTCAAGGTCAAAGGCGGTTCTGTTACTGCAGGCAATGCTTCAAGTATAAGGTACGCTTTCCTCTTCTCTCAAACACATAAGCGCACATCTGTCTTTTCTTTTTCATGTGCAAACATGGATTCTTATTTTCAGGTACGGTTGAGCTTGTCTGTTTGTGCTTGTATGTTAATTGAGTTTGTATTCGCACCTTCTTTCTTCATGATTTTGCAAATATTTCTTCATGTATGGATGACGAATCCACATGTTGGATAGTCATCTCAATGAAATGTTTGTGGGAAAATCATGCTATACTAATGCAACCTGGTGAGAACAGTGACGGGGCAGCTGCGTTAGTGCTAGTGAGTGGAGAAACAGCATCAAAGCTTGGATTACAAGTGATTGCTAAAATTAGAGGTTTTGCTGATGCTGCCCAGGTATAAATCTAAACTTGCGAATTAAAAGGTTAAATAAGTTGTGTGACACACTGACAATTCGGTGGACAGGCCCCTGAATTGTTTACTACTGCTCCAGCCCTTGCAATACCTAAAGCCATTTCAAATGCCGGCTTGAAGGCTTCTCAAATTGATTATTATGAAATAAATGAAGCATTTTCTGTAAGTATTGGTATCTCTATCCATGCTTGTGATTGCCTTAGGTGTGTACTATGTAGTGTTAATGAGTTTGTTCTTTGTCTTTAAAGGTTGTGGCCTTGGCCAACCAGAAGCTACTAGGAATTGTTGATGTGAGTCTTGTGTGATTTTTTTCCATTTCTTTTTATAGCAAGTCATCAGTGATTTTGGATTCTAATCCTCTTTACTTTGTCTTTTCAGGAACAAATTAACGTTCATGGTGGAGCTGTATCCTTGGGACACCCACTAGGTTGTAGTGGAGCTAGGATTTTGGTCACCTTGCTTGGGGTACGCTTGCGTTATTTTGAACTTGGTTTTTGTTTGCTTTTATAGGGACACATTTGCTAAATGTTCCACAGTTTCAGATTTTTATTTATTTTTTGTTCTGCTTAATGTATTTTTTGTCCAATGAAGTTTGTCATATTTTCCGTCTTGTATTGTTGGCTGTTGCAGGTATTAAGGCAAAATAATGGAAGGCTGGGGGTTGCTGGTATATGCAATGGGGGTGGAGGAGCATCTGCGTTGGTTCTGGAGCTCATGTAAGTCCACCAGGAGTTATATAACTTGTATATAAGATGATCCCCAAGTACCAATGTTTATCGATCAAGTATGCTCTTTAAGAAATAACTGTAACTCTAAACAGGAAAAGTTATATTGCTTCATAATAATGGTAAATAAAGAATCTAGAGTAATCCTAAAAATCAAGTCAGTGTTATTTTTACCACATATAACAGTTGATAGTATAAAATCGGTAGGCCTAAAGTATTATAATCTGAAATATAATATTGATTATTCTAACGTAACAGTATAATGTGAAGTCGGTGCATTATCAGTTTGAGTAAACCTATATATTAAGTATACTAGTCTTAATACCCGTAGGATGCACGGATTGACTACATATCGTACGATTAATCATATCTTTTGTATAAAAAGAAAATGAATTTTGTACATGGTTCATTACATGCATTTAATCGCCGCAATGGTAGCCGAATATTGAGAGACGTGTATCATAAGAGTATCGGTTAATATCTAACATTATTTTTGCTATTGGTAATGGTAATGGTATGACCCTAATGCCTAAAGTTATGATAGTGAAAGATGGTTTATGTCGTGTTGAAATTTTCAACTATCTTCGTTAGATTAATATATAAATAAATAATCTTAAATATTAAGTTAAAAATATGGAGTATTATTTGTTGATTGATTTAGCATGTCATATAGATTACAATAAATAAGCCTCACTTTTATATATTTTACATAAATAACAACATTTTGTCTTTATGCCTTTTTATAGGATGATTAGTTTGTTAAATTTAGTTTAATATTATGTGTTACTATAGTATCAAGTGGAAGATTTCATTGGTTAGACACTTGAACTTTTATATTGTTATTTTTTTGGTAGATCGTAATGTTTGTAAGCGATAAATATCTATATTTTAAAATAATTAAATAACTAATATTTATTTTGGGTTGTGAATTTTACTTTCAATAAGTTGAATTGTCGACTTATTGAGATATGCTTAAACTATTAATCTAATCTTTTGTTTATTATATAATTCTTTTTTTTTTATTATTATTATTTGAATTTACTTTCTAAAGAAACAATGGCGGTAAAAAAAAAAATATTTATGGTAACAATGAATATAATAAAATATTTATATAAGACTTTTAATTATATTAAGTATCTAGATTTATATATTGAAACCACTTGGTCATAGATCAAGTGGTTACATGCCACTGCTTTTATGTTGGGCCCCAATGTGGGGAGCCTAACAAAAAATTATCATGGGTTCTATCCTATTAAAGCGACTCCATGTGATGGTATCCGTTCATGTGCACTTACCTCGGTACACTCAAACCTTGCAGGGTGGTTGTGTAGGTACCAATGCGGTACAACGGATTAAGGGGTTCCTTCCGATTTACCCTTTAGAGTTATATATTGATTAATTAAAAATTTTAATTATTTATGGAATCTAAAATATATAGGATTTATTAATTATAGATTAAGGGACACATGTCACTTAAGTAAAGTGCTATATGTCGATCAAAGAATGCATCAATCCTATTTTAATATATTGGTAGATAATCTTGTAGAAATCATAAGAGCACTCCTAATGCCCACATGAATACAAGCCAATACTAAGTCCTAATGAGAGCCATATCAACAAAATCCTCTTTCAATACTAAACGAATATAAATTTCTTCCAACATCTCTAATGCCAATACTAGTTTAGGACCCACTATTTAAATATTAAATATTAAATGGTGTGAGAAAAGGAACTAAAAAATAATAATAATAAAACCAAACATGCCCCAATACATTGGTATTCACCAATAAGATGTCTCCAATACATGTCCCAATACACAACACATCTAGTGGTGTTCATCTGAATACAAGCTCAATACGTTCCGTATCGGGAATTGGGAGTGCTCTAAGTGTGAGGTGAATGTTGCAGTATGAAGGTTTCTTTTAATTACCTTGAATTGAAAATGTAAGTATCTCTTGATTGTTAATTAATTTAGGTTCATGCAAATTTAGTTACTTTAGGTTCATTAAAAATAGGGAATATGGGATATTTGATTTTCAGTTTTCGTTTTCTTGAATGTTCAGATTGTACACCACCAATAGGATGAATGTTTATTACTTTGAGATTCCATTGAGATGCTGAAAGATTTTTCTTATTGCAGGCCAACTCCAAGGATGAGTCACTCCAGGTTGTAAGGACATTGTGTCGTATGACTAACTTAGCTACTTGTTACATATTGTCTTCTACACAAATGTTGTAATAAACCACTACCTTTCTGTTTCGTGCTTTTTGATATATCTTAATACTAATAATTAATATAAATGCATCTCTTGCTTAACTTGTCAACATATATATATATAGGCAAAAGTGAATATAAGGTTGTCTTATACCTAAGCTTAGGTATGGAACCCCTCACATACCAATTTTTTAATATTTGTTGTATAATAAATAAATTACCTGGGACCCATGAATTTTATGGATTAAAAAACAAAAATGTGAGGGTTTCATACCTAAGCTACGGTATGGAACAACCTTATATTCACCTCCCCCATATATATATATATATATATATATAATTACAATTTCCGTCCCTGTCGTCGACCACTACTTGCAGGTTACATCCTTAACTTTCATTTATTATAGTTTTGGTCCAATTTTTTGGCCTCCAACGGTTTTGGTCCAAATAACTAACGGCCGTTAAATGTGAGATCACGTGACCTGCAAATGATGGGTATTTTTGTCATTTTCTTATCATAGGGACCATAAACCACATGAATAATAACATATAATTCAAGTGTTTTCACCCATTCTAGCAACAAAAATCAATTTAACTTAAACTAAACAAAACCGTACCTAATAATAACACAAAAAACTACCTAGATTTGTTGCAAAATCATTTGTTAAACAATTTTGATGATTAACAATGTTGCCTTTGATACCAATTGTTATTCTTACTATTGTTGATTATGTGATAAGATCTAACGAATTTGTGTGAGCGTGTGTAAAAGGTGTTATGTGTGTGTGTGGAGGTAGTTTGTTAGAAAGAGATAATGTTTTGGGGAAAAGAGAATTTTGTATTAAGGAGGACGGAGCGCTACGAGACCAATGGGCGAGATGGAGCAGTACCGCACCAAATACCGCCCCACCTTTGAGAGACCGAGCGAGACGAGAATGAGAGAGAGCAAAAACGAGACCACGGTCTCACACTCCATCTCGCATGTGGAGCCATTTTTTGACCGTTGGAGGCCGAGGGTATCCACAGATTATTATTATTATTATTATTATTATTATTATTATTATTGGGCAACAATGGTTGGAGATGGTGTCTGGTGAAGATGGTGACTTTGAAGATGAAGGTGATGACCGGTGAATGAAGATGAATATTTGACCTTTTCATTTAAGTTATCTTAAAGTTATTATTATTTTCATTTTAGTCCCTAGAGTATTTAAAGGGGTTCACATAATTATATAATTATTTATTTATTTTTTAATAATTGTTTTAAATGCATAAAATAGAAAGGAACTTTGAACGAATTTATGGAATTAGCAATGATCTACAAGAGTTACCGTTATTAGAAACGACCTTTCAATTATTGTCAAAATTAGCAACATGTTACCTGATAACCTATTCAACATGTAATTTTTACTTGAGATAATTTCACAAATGGTCCTTGTGGTTGTCGAAATTAGATTTTTACCTCTGTGTTTTTTTATCACCAGTCACCCTGTAGTTGTATTTTGCATTTTCCGGTTCTCATTCGTTGGCACCAAAAATGCATTCTAATTTTCATTTGTTGGTACCAAAAATGCATTGGATGATAATACAAGGACAAAAAATGCATTTTGTTCTAAAAATAAATTACAGATCTTTGTTCTATAAACAACGACCATTCTTCAACTACAAGGACCATTTGTCAAATTAACTCAAGTAAAAGTTACCCGTTGAACATGTTATCAGGTAACATATTGCTAGTTTTGACAATAATTGAAAGATCATTTCTAATAATGGTAACTTTTGTAACTTATTGCTAATTCCGTGAATACGTCCAAAGTTCCATTCTATTTTATGCATTTATCTCTTTTAATTAAGTTTTAAGTATAAATTATACTTTGTATTAGTTTTATATTTTCTTTAATGTAAAATTGAAGTTTAAAAAAGAACAAAAGAGGCGAGAGATGGGAGATTGGAAAAAATGGACATTTCTTGTAATGGGTGAGGAGAAAAGATGGATGTAAAATGTGTGTGAGACATGGGAGATGGACGTTTTTGGTTGGATTATTGGACAGGGAATGATGTGTTGAAGAACAGTTTCCCTTTACTGTTTAAACTCGAGAAAGACAAGAAAGTATGTGTCAGTGAACGTTTCAATTGGAGTGCTGGGAATTTTTCTGGTAGTTGGAACTGGTACTACTCGCCTAGAAGCGATGGGGAACTGGAGGAATGGAGACAACTGGTCCTCTCATTGGGAGGGATCAGTCTTGGTTTTTCTTCTGATACATGGCAATGGAGGGGAGCAAATAATAATGATATGACGGTCAGAGAGGTCAAAGACTTCTTACGGTCGGGCCTCGACTACAGCAATAGATATGTGTTTCCCTGGTCAACTTGGATTCCTAAGAAGATCAACATCTTCATGTGGAGAATGATAATGGACAGAATTCCCACGGTAGAAGCTTTGAAGGTCCGAAAGTGTTATGTTCAGAACGAAGAATGCGTGCTTTGTGAGGAAGGTTTCGATTCGATCAGTCATCTTTTCTGTGGTTGTGGTGTGGCAACCACGGTTTGGCAATTCATAAGCTCGTGGTGCAAGGCGGCTCCGTTTTTTGTTTTTTCGGTTAAGGACCTCGTGGAAATCCATGACCATGTGGGTGTGGGGAAGAAAGAAAGAAAAGCTATAAAAGGTATTGTTATGATCGCCTGTTGGTGTATATGGAGAGCTAGGAACGAGAAACGCTTCTCGAATGTCAATGTCAATGCGGATAGGATCCTCCTCGAGATTAAATCGTTGGGGTACCTTTGGTATAGTACTAGAAAGAAAAACAATAGAACTAGCTGGAAAGATTGGTGTAGATTTTCTTTGATGTAATTTTTGTCTGTAAGATGTGTTGACCGACTATTTTGTCGTGTCAAGTGTGAATATAATAGTTACCTTTCAAAAAAAAAAAAAAGACATGGGAGATGGACAATCCCTCCCCGTTTAATGTGTCAAAAGGTTTTTTTACATTCTTCGATGATTGGAATTCCAAATTACAAGATTCATCCCTACTAAACTATACAAAAGTAACAATTCACCACAAACATATTATGTCCTAACATAAATCTGTTTTGTTTCAGTTTAATTTTTTTTAAAGCAAAAATAGCCATGCATAATATCATCAAAATGTATTTGTGTTTTGATCTTTTGGGCAAGTTTGTGTGTGTACTTGAATATAATAACAAATAACTATAAATATTATAATAATAATTTGTGTATGAGACTAAAACTGAATACCAAATGTGGTTGGTGTTGATAAAAAAATTGCTTTTTGCTTGGAATAATAATAATAATAATAATAATAATAATAATAATAATAAAAAAGTAGTGGTGGTCACCTGATGTGATAGAAATAAAAATATGATATGTTGTAAAGTTGAAAGAAAGAAAAGGATTCACAAAATAAAAGAGGAAGTTTTCAACATACATCACAACCACTATGATATTGTTGTATAGTTGAAAGAATGAAAAGGATTCACAAAATAAAAGAGGAAGCTTTCAGCACACATCACAACCACCCTACCCTACATCTACACCTACATTACTGGCTGGCAGGCAGGCAAGCATCTCAATTCTTAATTTTGGGTCTTGCTAGATCGACCAGAAATTTGCTAACCCGATCAGATCTTTAACAACGATCATTATTAAAGGTATAGTACGGATCTATCCGACAACTTACACTTGAAGTATTGTACCACGTCAGAAAAGGACATGCCTCTTCGCAGTGACTCTTTTTTTTTTCTTCTAGCATTCAAACTTTTATTAATATAAAGGCTAATAAGGCTAAAAGCCTAAAATGTGTATAAGCTAACGTAAATAAAGAAAGAGAAAGTAAATTTGTTACATTCTTCTACACATATTTATATGTATATATGTATACTAGGTTAGAACCCATGCGATGCACGGTTGCGTTAGGTATATGATTAATATGGCATTTTATTTTTTTAAACAACGGCATATAAGTATATGAATAAAGTAATAATTTGAGTACTATGGAAATAATGAAATAAGGTTCGAGGATATATGAAGAAGTCTAATTGATATTGTAAAATAAGGTTGTTTTATATCCTTTGTAGCTCAAATGATTTTCTAACAAAAGTTTTGACTTTTTATACTTTATATACACACCAATTCAGTTAGTAATTAGTAAAATCATATATTCACATGGGATCAAAAGTCATCAGAAAACAACTTTCCTCAATAATATAACCAACAGATCTCTAGTACTAATAAATAACATAACTTTTTGCATACATTAATATACAGCTATAGAGGTCAAAATTCCAACAAATATGACAATAAATAGAGTAAGTGAGAAACATTATCAGTAAATTACTGTTTATGAAATGGACATTTGCTTGTTATAGTGCTATTAAGTAGCTCTCATATCCAGTATTTTCCAATACTCATGTCAAGATATCTGTAAAATTTGAAAGCCAACCATTATAGTGGCGAATAAGCTACATTGTGGACAAATAAGCTACACACATATTAACATTAATTTAAATTGATATGAAAATGCAAGGTTTATGAAACTTTGATTATTACATTTTCATTATAGATTACTTGACTTATCAGAGAATTGCCATAAAGTGAAGACAGAAACCACGCAAAGGTGTACTAGTACCAAAAGTTAGTAGACAAGAAGGCGGGGGACCCTGCTTTGAGACTCTATTACCTATAAGATATCAGTAAGACGTGATATGGGGAAGTTCATGGAAAAGTCAAGCATAGTCCTTAGGTACAAGATCAGAGGAGCCAATGAGGAGACGACCGGTCAAAGACGGACCTACCTTTATCTCATTTCTTTCCTTGCGGAGTCAGATCGGATTATAGCACTTGCATGGAATTAGGGATAGGCTTCTCTTGGAGCAATGATTCTTGTCTACTTCCATTCCGATTATTAAAAAGGTGTGTCTATAATAAATAGAAGAAAAAGGAGAGAGAGAGAGAGAGAGATTATGCACCTACAAATCAAAAACACAAATTTA
>JAOXNX010000003.1:0-10346 GCA_028566075.1 Solidago caesia
AAGGAAAAACTAATCGAACGGCTATACTTTGACATGATGATGTAATAAGGTTTCTCTTTTATTATATATTAGAGATAAATATTCAATAATATAGATATCTCTCCAAATAGTCTACACAATCACATCTAATTAACATCAAATGCTGCTAGAGATCTTGAAGCAACAAAAAACCAAACATGTGGCTTGCTTTTTGTTTTCCTTTCATTCGAGAAACAACATAAGGGTTTTACCCTTGTTTTGTTGTTCGACCGACATGAGGAGTTTCTTAGAATCTTTCTAGCCGAGGCGACCGAGAAAGAACCTGATGTATCTCCCATCCATTTCCAAATGCCATTTTCTTCTTAGATAAGCTCAAAAATGTCCACCTTAAGCACAGAAAAGTCTTTGTGAATCTTACTTAATTATGCTTGTGTGCATTAATAAATTTAAATTAAACTTAAAAAAAGAAGTAATCTGTCAAAGTACCTTATCTATCTTAACGTATGTTAGGGTTTGGGTCATAGTGATGGACAGAATTTGTGATATTTGTTTGCCCGGGGTTTAGTTTATGGTCAATTAAGCAGAAGGCCAATTCGTAGCGACCATAAATCTCAAGGTATTTCTTTGTCAACTATTCCTTCTATTTGCAATGTCAAAGGTCGTGATCGTTTCTATCTCATTTTCATGATTTATACTGGGCGAGTGCGCTTAGTGATATTGTTTTTAGTGTGTTTGAATGTCGGGATTTTAAAAGGGTAACGTTAATTTTTCGACAATAAAAGTCACTCATTAATTTATAATAAATAAAAACGTACCACCTTAAACTACCATAAACCACCGTAAAACCATCTTGAACAATATTTTACTCCTTTGTATGTTTCAAATTGATAAGTGACCCCCTAATTTGTTTTAAATTAATTAGTAACTCATTTTATTATAGTAAAATTAATGTTTCTCTTTTATTGCAAAAAAGAATATTAATTGCCTTCTTTTAAGGCAATTTGCCCTTTACATAATCCATATTTATTAGCTCAGATTTTAGAAATTATTAAAAATGTTAATACATTTACATAATTCATATTTATTAACTAAAATCTGATCTCACAAGAGATTCATACCCTAGCATATTTGGGGGTGGTCATAGAAATTTAATTTTCACCAATGGTGGGCTTGAGTGAGTTTTCCCCTCTAGATCTCTGGGTGATAGGGGTTTCTCATCGAGGGGTTTAAATTGGGGATCTATTCGGCTAGGGGGCTCTCTAGCACGGACCCGGTTAAGACAATGTATGTTAGACCTCCCGATATTCGCGAGTAATTCACACCTTTTAAAAAAATTAACTAAAATCTAGAATTAATTAAAAATATTAAATGTGTTAATGTGTTTATCAAACTTAAAACTACTAGGTACAATTTATAGGTCAATTTGTTCCGACCCATATGCACTCTGCATGGTTCAAAAATGACGAGTTTTGATAAATTATTGAATCTAAAGCTTTAAAACAAGTTAAGTGTTTTTTTATTTTTTATTTATTTTGTTGAAAGGATTAAAACAAGTTAAGTGATTAAAAGTTGTAAAGTGTATCTGTATCTTTTAATGTCATCAAAAACTAATTAATGAATCAACAAAAATGGCTTGCTTTGTTTAACGTGTGTGATCCGGTAGGCCTAAATCAACTGACAATTATTTGGGGACTAATGTGAAAACATGAGAGGTTTTTACCAACAGACCGTGGTTCAAAACCTGGCTGGGTCTTGTGTGGTTTTTATTCATAACATGATGTAATAGTTTACTGTCTTTAAAAAAAAAATATATCATTAAAAACAAAAATGTAATTCAATAAATGTAAGTAGACCTAATTACCCTAGTGGAACTCACGGCTCATAGTAATGGCAAAATGCAAAAGTGAACAATGGGATTTTAGTGGATTCCCCAAACAAAAGTGAACAATTGAAGTGGTGCTTAAGTAGACAATAAGCACTTACTCAATACTATAAAAACTCACCACCACGCATACAAATGACCACTTACGAATGATGATGTATTCTCTTATATTGACCAATGAGAATATGTATTCAATGGTGTTTGTTAATTCTCTTAAAATTTATTAGGGGTAGGAATCGACTAATTGGGTATGGTTTTATTTGGCTGGTTAATTAATGTTTTTGAACTCAAGCTTGGTCTAATTAGATACGAACTAGACGCATGCCCGCGCGATGCAGCGGTAATGATGGTAGCGGCGGCGGTGTAGTGGAGGCGGTGGTGGATGCAGCGGTGGCGATGGTGGTGGTGTGGTTATTAATGTAAAAGGGGTAGTGTAATTATTTTAGAAATTAAAGGGTAGATGTTGTATATTAATTTCATTAAGGGTATATTGGGTATTCGATAGAATCATGTATTGTGTTAGTTATATTAGTAAGTGCATTTTAGGTATTTGAAAGGTAGAAAGTTTAAAAAGGGGGAGAGGTAGTTTATTTTATAAGGGAATAAAGATACATTAAATAATAAGTTAAAAATGGTAATGTTTAAAATTTTCAAAATTTAAGACACCTTATAAATATTTTATAAGGTAGTATAGATAAATACATCATTTAACTTTAAAATTGTATTAAAAAGAAAATAATCAAATTCCTTAAAATATACTAACTACATTTTTGTCATTATTTCTTATAAAATATATTGATTGAAGGTACCAATTGATCAAGATTATTTAAACTGTTTTAATGTTTTATTATATTTAAATTACATATGCGTCTATATCTATACTATATTAAAAATCAAATGGATGGTGTCTTAATTTTAAAAAAAATTAAACATTTTCATATTTATCATATCATTTAATATTTATATTATTTATATATTAATTAACTATATATTATTTTTTATATTAATTTACTTAATTAATTTTAAATATTCTAGCAATAATAACAAACACATTTTTTATATACCGTGTGTAATGCAATCTAGAATCGGCGGTCGGTGAAGCCGGCTGCCGGCCACCATCATCTTTTGATGCATGTACTGAATAACGTTTATGAATTTCATATACACTAATTTTTAAAATTTTAAAAAAATATCCACCCCTCGCATCGTGCGGGTACATTTCTAGTATCAGATAAAATAAAAAGTATATATGTTAATTGCCTTTTTGGTGAATGTATCGATTGAAAATATAATTTCAAATTAAATCATTCAAATTTATTTAACGTCTTATTAGGACCGTCAACATTCGACCCAACTTGAAACCCGACCTAAAAAAATCGGGTTAGGGTTGTGTAATGTTGACCCGCTAACTTGCTTTTTTTGGGTCGGGTTCGTGTTGGCCATTCGGGTTAACAGGTCGATCCGTCAATCCGAAAATATTTTAAATTTATATAATTTTTTTAATAGGTTGACCACCAATCGATTTGACCTAAGACCGACCCGACAACCCACTACCCATTTGACCTGTTTGAACTAAAATCAACCCATCAACCTACCAACCCACAACTCATATGACCCGTTTGACCTAAATCAACCCGTCAACTCGATACCAACCCACCAACCTGATTTTTTTTGGGTTGATGGGTTGGGTTCGGGTTGAGTTTTCCAACCCGATTTTGATATTAGGTCGAGTTCGGGTTGAGTATTTTCAACCAGCCAACCCGAACCGATCCGATTGACACCCTACATCTTATACAAGTAATAAAAAACTTGTAAAAAACCTCCTATGCTAACCACTTAAAATCCTTTGTTTTTTTTTTATATTTATAATTTTCTGAAATATCTTTTCAATTATATATTTGCGCATAAAATTTATTATATAGTTTTCGAACATCAGCTTTTAGCAAAATCTACATTATATGATGGATGATAACAAAATTTCAGAGTTTGGCTCGCAAAGTATGACCCCAAACTTGGCACTATATAAGTGGGAAGACAAATCATAGAGCATGTGATCAAGTCATGGGATAAGACTAGTTATTTAATTAAGGGGTGTTGGGGATTGATTATTTATAGAAAAATAAACAAGTGCATATTTGTTTATTAAAAAATGCTCATTTCTACTTAAGTTAGCATATAAACGTTTGTTTTTATTAAAATAAGCAGATAAACAGTTTCTGAGTTATCTATTTAAAAAAACAAAAAATAAGCAGAAAAATATGCAATTCCAAACACTCCTTAGTTAGCTAAAGACAGGCTATCCGCTCTATAAATACCTTCATTGGCTCATTAGTCTTTGCAACTATAGAATCAAAGATCTGTTATAAAATGTATAGATACGTTCAAATCTGAAGGAGCATGAATAAATTTGAGGACGAATTGAAGGTATGCTTTTAATTTCATTTTCAAAACCAAATGACTTTTTATATTTGTTCTTAGGCCATGGTAATAATAATAGGAATAAAATTAATTAGTTTATATTACAAGCTTTAATTTGTCTCATGATGAAGTGAAAAGGAAACACTTATATTCTCTATATATGATACGCTAATTATAACATTTCATTACATTCTTAACAAATATAATTGATATTACTTCTAGGTTCATTGAGTGACAGTTCGATTTTCAAAAGGCAAATGGAGTACTACAAGCTTATCGGGTTTAATTTACTTTTAGTCCTTTGGGTCTTTTGGGCTATTTATCGTCGCCGTCGCTACCTCTTGAACAAGCTGAGGTCGCTACCACCTGGGCCAACACCCTGGCCGGTGGTTGGAAACATCTTTCAACTGGGCTTTGTAAAGGTACCCCATGAGTCATTTGCACAACTAGCTCGTGTTCATGGCCCCAACGTCATGACCCTTTGGCTAGGGTCCATGTGTACAGTGGTGATCTCGTCCAACGAGGCGGCGCGTGAGATGTTCAAGAACCACGATATGGAACTTGCAGGTCGAAAAGTTTATGAGTGCATGAAAGGAGACTATGGAGACGAACTAGGATCCATGATAACCGCACAATATGGACCAAATTGGAGACTATTGAGAAGACTCAGTACAACTGAGTTTTTCTTAAACAGTCGTCTAGATGCCACATCTGGCATCCGTATTAAATGCATTGATAGATTGGTACAGTCTATACAGGATGCAAGTGGAAATGGTGCAAATAAAATCAATGTCGGTATGTTTTTTTTCTTGATGGCATTTAATTTGATAGGAAATTTGATGTTTTCCAAGGATCTTTTGGATTCAAAGTCAAAGAAAGGAGCAGAATTTTTCTACCATGCGGGAAAGATAATGGAATACGCTGGAAAACCTAACGTAGCTGATTTTATGCCCTTTTTGAGGTGGCTTGATCCACAAGGCATTAAAAAAAACATGCAAAATCATATACGTGAAGGTTATCGTATAGCCGGAGGATTCATCAAGGAAAGAATGGACGACAAATCAAAAGAATCGGTCGATAAAAGAAGCAAAGATTACTTAGATGTGCTCTTGGAGTATCGTGGTGATGGTGTCGAAGGACCCTCTAAGTTCTCTTCAACAAGCATCAATATTATCGTCTTTGTAAGTCTCTCTACCAATATATCATTAATATTATTGGATTGAATTCTCACTATAACAAACAATGTGCGATTTCTCTATTCAATGTCCAATCATAAGTGCTAAGATAATCTAATTATAAGAGCGTTTGCAAAATTCCAATGGTGACGTTACTTTAAATCAGTTTTGTCATTTTAGCTCCACCTCATCAATATCACAACTGATTTCAAGTGACACACTGCTACCAAGAATACCCAATCATCACTTTTTCATCACTTTATTTTTTTACTATTATCCAACCATTTATTAAGTTAAAATATATATATATATATATATATTGGTTGGATGACTAACGGATCCACGTACTCTCTCTTTCTTTCTCTCTCTCTCCTATTCTTTCTTCGTTGGCATACCAACGCACCAAACCGATTTTTCCAACCGACCAAACCGATTTTCCCAACCAACGAGGGGTTGTCAATTGTGTCGGTTTCCTAGTGAAAAGCGACGTGCGTGGCTTACCAACAGACTAATTCCATGGTTTGAGATGATAAAATTGCCATGCATGTTTTCATCTAAGAATTTATATACATTTATATAAATCTGCGCATACGTTATTATGTACTGTGAAAGGCTCAGGCCGGTAATTAATAAGTGGCAATATGAAGTTTAGTTGAACTTATTTTATGTTTGATACTAATTATTACAATTTTTTTACACGGCTAATTAATTGAAATCAATGATGTATGTATGTATGTACGATTGTAGACTCCACATAACAAAGTTATATATTGTTTTCTTCCGAAATGAATATGATGCATGCGATTGGTTATATTGGCTCAAATTTTTTATTGTATTTTGTCTTTTTTATAAACATCATATCATTGATTTCAATTAATTATAATAAAATTTTAACTATTCGAATACAACGTGATGGTATATTATAATCTGAGAGTAGTATTTGTAACAAACAACTTGTAAGTAATTGATTCTTGCTATAGGCTAGCTTCTTTTGTATTTATACTAAACTTAGTTTTAAATTCAGATAAATAAAATGAGACAGAGAAATGAGATGTAGAGAAATGAACTCTAAAAAAATTCTTAGAATTTCCCATGTTTGGAAATAACAAAGATTTTAAATGGAAAATTAACAAGATAATTGATAAAACATTCTTATAATTTCCCATGTTCTGACAGTACCTCTTTCACTTTTTATCCACATGTCTCTTTATAAGGTACCAGATGTACCACCATTACCAAAATAGATAAACACAAATTATTTTAAAATGTACCAAATTACTTTTATGCGAAATAAATCATGTTGGAAATTGGATGTATTTCTCGAAAAATTAAAAACCTTTACGGGTTTATTGTCGAGATCGTTGATAGCGGTGAGTGGCGGAGGCTTCCGACCACTTTTGCTGGTGATTACGGTCATTGGTGGTTGTGGTGGGGGGGGGGGGGGTTGATTCACGGTTTCTAGACGAGTATGGCGATGGCCGAGAATGGTGGTGGCCGGTGTAGTGTGTACGATTATGGTGGTCGCTAAGAGTGGTGGCTCCGGAGTAGTGGGTCGACCGAAAAGAGACCGAAGGATCACTTTGATTTCCCATGTATATAAATTAACAAGAGAATCAAGATAAATGGGAAAAAGTTTGCTTAAGAAATTTTATTTTCTTTCATTTCCCCTCAATTTGGATAGAAATCTTTTTTTTTTTTGGTTAAAGGGTTGTTTACCAGGTGATTTTATATATAACAACAAAGCATTACAAGGTTCAGGTGGTATGGCAGAATACCATACCAGCTAGATAGACATACAAGCAAAGCAACAACCAATCGACCAAGAGGTGACATGCCACCCCAAAACAAACCAGAGCCCTAACTAGCCGCTGGTACAAAACACACAACTAGCGACCTATACAAGTGAAGTATTACGAATCAGCTACTTTTAAGAAGCGATCTTGGTAGTCTCCAAACAACCATAGTTCTCTCGACCCTTGCATTCTTCTTGAAATGTAAAGATAACAGCTTGAGGCGAACTGTTTCAATTATTACCTCAACCAAATACCACATCTGTCTAGCATAGGGACATTCGAAGAAAAGTGAGAATGTCAGTCCGATTGCATCTTACAAAGCGAGCATAACAAGACTGAAGGTGAAGCCATATTTGGATAGAAATCAAAATACATTAAAATGATTTTCTAAGAAATGGCCATTTCTCCGTGTTAAGAGTTCCTCGGCATACCAAACAAAGAAAACGAGTCATTTCCATTTCTCTGGTGTCATTTCCCCGTACCAAACACATGTAAATGCGTACAACAAATAGATTGAATCATACATACATTTAGTACTCTTTTATTATTGAGATAATTACAACATCTATATATCAAATGTTAACCCTTTTCTCGAATGACTTTACAACGTACAGGAAATGTTCACTGCAGGGACAGACACGACAACTAGTACTTTAGAATGGGCAATGGCAGAACTCCTCCATAATCCTCACATCTACAAAAAACTACAAGCCGAACTGCAAAGCACCATTGGCCGTGATGAAAAGCTCAAAGAGAAGCACATCGACCGTCTCCCTTACCTCAAAGCCGTGATAAAGGAAACACTAAGGCTTCATCCACCACTTCCTTTTTTAGTCCCACACAAGGCTATGCAATCTTGTGAAATGCTAGGGTTTACTATCCCGAAGGAAACCCAAGTGCTTGTTAACGTATGGGCAATCGGACGTGACCCGGACACATGGCAGGATCCATCAAAGTTCAATCCAGATAGGTTCTTGGACCACAAGATGTTGGATTATAAAGGTCAGCATTTTGAGTTCATACCATTTGGTTCGGGTAGAAGGATGTGTCCGGCCATACCCCTTGCCTCACGTGTGCTTCCAATGGCTTTAGGAACACTTTTGCACAAGTTTGAATGGGGTTTGGGTGATGGAGTTAATGCCAAAAAGATGGATATGAATGAAAGAATTGGCATAACTCTTAGAAAAGCGGTTCCTTTAATGGCTATACCGATACCATACAGCCTATAAATAATATAGTAATAATAATACTACACATCATGTATATATGAAATAAAAATATACGTATATGTATGATAGATGTATCAAAACTAAACAGAATAAACATGGTGTTATGATTGTGAGTCAAATGTTTTATCTCGTAAATGTAAATGTAAATAGTTTCATTTTGTTAATATATAACGAAAGCAACAGAAAATTAAGAAGATATAGAGTGTGTCTCATTACTTTGCTTTCTTTATTAATAACAAACGAAGTGAACAGTAAAATACATGTTCCAAAGCATAATGTACAACCATTAAATTACTTTCTTTATTAATAAAACAGTAAAAATACTTGTTCCAAAGCATAATGAACAACCATTAAAGTAGTGATTTCATAACAATCCCCATATTTGAATATATAAATGATTCACCAAATTGAAAACAAGAATGTCACTAGAAGGATTGGTTTTGTTCCACGTGCTTTGGCTTCTAATGAACTCCAAGTTTAGGAGATCAATCCTTCTTCTACCCTTTTCATTTGTTTTTTTTTTTTTTTTTTTTTTTTTTTATTATTCTACAACCTCTCACAAGCTTTTAATGGGTTGGTCCAAAATACCAACCCATTAAAATACTACTTGGATCTAAATATCTAATTGCTTATGAATGAAACTAGTGGACCAATTTACCAACTTTCAAAAAAATTCACCCAAACTTATTAATATTCAAATTCAAATCATGTATATGTGAAATTAACGGAGCTCAGACGTGTTAGAAATTTTAATCTAATTATATCGAACATATATGTGAATATGTATGTATAGTTCTTATGGTTACGATAGTAGTTCATTAATTATTTTTCTTTCCAGGTTTTCATTATTGATAAAGATCACGGAAGAACAATTTTTGGATTGGTTGATTCAAATAAATGATGAGACTGTAATGACATTCTTGAAACATGTTATGCAACTTAATTTTATATTTAGTTTTACAAAGACAATAATAACATATCTAGAATGAAGTAGTTGTGGTATTTACCTTAAATAAATATATGTTTCATAGGCAAATTTTAAGCTAACATATCCACGACGTAGTTGTTTTGACGTTGCCTTTTAATTACTCAAAAATGATAAATATGTCTAAAATGGTATGTCTAAAAAGAGATCTAGAATTTAGTGCTCACACGCAGCAAATCAATTTTTTCTCTTTGAATTTCCACCATTGATTGGCACCTGTTAACATCAGATTTTTAGGCCTCGTTATATGCCTATTTATCATAACTCATTTTTCTGTCAACTTTTTGATAAATATTAATGATGTCGTTTGCTATTTTTGGTCGTTGTTTAAGATGTAAATTCGAGATTTGTTATTTGTATATAAACATATTGATGTGATGACGATTAAAAATGATAACAACATTGCAAAAAAAAGTTAAGTGTTTCTCAGTAAAAACTAAAGCATAAACCTTCATAATATCGGTAAAAACCAGTAGCAAATGAGCAAGAAAAACAGGGAGGAAAAAAAGATTGCCAAAAAATATCAATAAAACTGCATACAAATGAGCAAAAACACAAAATTTATCATCAAGTCATGGTAAATAAACTACAAACTATAAGTCTATAAGTCTCCATTGCGACCCATTTTTCTAAAGCATTTAATGACATTTTTAACTATAATTGTCCTTTGGTACTGACTTTTGCACCAATATTGTCTCTTGGTAATGATATTTCTCTTTTGTGGTGTTCTTAGACCAATGGGAGTGGGGGCCTTTTTTTGCATTTTTTGACTCCGGAACGCCCCGGATGTAACATCCCGAACGTTTTAAACTTATATTATAGCCATGTCGTTAGTTTTATCGTTAGTTATCGTTAAGTCATATTTATGTGATATGTGTTAATATG
>JAOXNX010000007.1:0-12976 GCA_028566075.1 Solidago caesia
AAACTCACCCAGGCCCACCATAGGTGGAAATTAAATACCTGTGGCCACCCCAAATATGCCTAGGGTAGGACTCGAACTTTTGACCTCTTGTGAGGAAAGAGGTCTCCTTGCCACTAGACCATTTAGTGATGGTTAACAATTGACTTTATTTAACAATAAATAAATTGCATTCTGTGTGCAAGGCTAACCATACCGTCAACAAACAACATGCATACAAATATTTAAAGCACTAAGGGGGGAGGGAATGGTGGCGGGGAAGGGAGGCGGTGAAGGCGGTGAAGGGGGTGAAGGCCAATGCCGGCCGGCGGTGAAGGGAGGCGGTGATGAAGTGGCGGTGTGGTAAACCGTGGAGAGAGAGGGAGATGTGGTGGGCCCCCCTGACATCAAACGAATTAGATCTCTCTTCTTTCTTTCACTCTATATCTATATCCTATCTCTATAATTCAACTCCGGCGAAAATGTACAGAGTAGCAAAAGCGTCGGAATATCTGGTGATCACTGGATTCGGAATCGAGGATATCAAAATCGCAAAGAAGGCATGGATATTCCCCGGCCAAACGTACTCTGTTTTCGATATCTCTCCGGTGAACTACACCTTCGAAGTACAAGCAATGAGTGCCGAGAAGCTTCCGTTCGTTCTTCCGGCCGTTTTCACAATCGGACCTCGTGCCGAAGACGGTGAGAGCCTCCAGAAGTACGCGAAGCTGATATCACCTCACGATAAACTGTCGCATCATGTGAATGAGTTAGTGAAGGGAATAATTGAAGGAGAAACTCGTGTACTTGCTGCTTCCATGACTATGGAGGAGATTTTTAAAGGAACAAAGGATTTTAAGCAGGAAGTGTTTGAGAAGGTTCAATTGGAGCTGAATCAATTTGGATTGTGGATCTATAATGCGAATGTTAAGCAGTTGGTTGATGTTCCTGGACACGAGTACTTTTCGTATTTAGGTCAGAAAACGCAAATGGAAGCCGCTAATCAGGCGAAAATCGATGTTGCTGAAGCTAAGATGAAGGTATAGATTTAATCATCATGATGTTTTTTATTTAATTTTTGGATCATATTTTGAAATGTTGTTTATGTTTTGATTTGTGGCTATAAACAGAGTTAGATATATGATTTAATGATTTAGTCTGAGTTTAGTTTTGAGGTGTTGCTACAAAAATAATATGATAAATGATATTGTGATTTACTGATTTAATCTCAAGTTATATTGATGAGTGATATTGTGATTTATTGATTTAAAATAGGTTATATTTTTAGCAGTTGCTTAAGTTTTGAATTATAGCTACATAAAACAGAGTGATATAATTGCTTTAGTCTAAGTTTATATTTTAAGATGTTGCTAATTAGGCTTGGAAATGTGGCTATGTAAACAGTTAGGGATGAAGGATTTAGTTCCATGGTGTTGCTACAAATATAATGTGATGAACGATATTGTGATTTACTGATATAAGCTAGGTTTGAATTGTAGCTGCATAAAACAGAGTTATAAATGATTTTGTGATCTATTAAATTGATTTTAGGTTATACTTTGAGATGTTGGCTAAGTTTTTCTTAGATTTTGTGATCTATTGAATTAATATGATGAAGGATTAGGCGTATTGTTATGTTGCTGCTTAGGTTTTAAACAATGTGATCGATGATATTGTGATTCATTAACACTAAGTTCCATTTCGAGTTGCTGTTTACCTTATGAATAGTAGCTACACAAACAATGTATTGAATGATATTTTGATTTGTTGCTTCAATATGAGTCTAACTTTGTGATGAATGATAATTTGATTTATTGCTTCTATATGAGTTTAATTTGGTGATTAATGATATTGTGATTTATTGCTTCGATATGAGTTTTACTTGGTGATGAATGAGATTGTGATTTACTGATTCAATATGAATTTAGTTGTGTGTTGTTGCTTAGCTTATAACTTGTAGCTACATAGACAATGTAAATATCTTGATGAATGATTTTGTAGTTTGTGGATTAAATATGAATCTAACTTTAAGTTTCTGTTTAAGTTTTGAATTGTGGCTACATAAATGATGTGATGAATGATTATGTGACTATTTTCTTGGAACTAAGTTAAATTTGGAGTTTCTATTTAAGCTTTACGTTGTAACTAGATAAAATGTGTGCGTGGTAAATGATTATATGATTTGACATGCGGTTTATTTTGAGATTGTTGTTAGATTTTAAATTGCGGTTACTTGATAAATATTATGAATGATTATGAGACTATAGATAAACTGTCTAACGATTGATGATTCTTTAAGGGTGAAATAGGATTAAATCTCCAATTACTACATAATCATCACTAAATTTGTTATCAGCTTGCTTTGGTTTTGAACTGTAGTTAAAACTTAGGAAAAACTGATGATCATTGATTTAGTTTTTGAATTTTGAATTTGAATGCATGATTTAGTGTGAAATGGGATAAAATCTTTGATCAACGCATTTTCATCTTACTTTGACTTAATCTAAGTTTAGTTTTAAGTTCTTAGGTATTGGATTGTAGCTACATAAACAGTGTGATTATTGATTTTGTGATGTAGGGTGAAATAGGAGCAAAGCTTCGAACTGGACAGACACTGCAGAATGCAGCAAAGATTGATGCAGAGACAAAGATCATATCGACACAGAGGCAAGGACAGGGGAAGAAGGAAGAGATAAGAGTGATGACTGAGGTAAAGGTGTTTGAGAATGAGAGGGAGGCTGAAGTGGCCGAAGCAAATGCTGAGCTGGCAATGAAGAAGGCAAAGTGGGCGAAGAATTCACAGGTGGCAGAGGTGGAGGCCAGGAAGGCGGTGGCGCTCAGGGAGGCAGAACTTCAGAAGGAGGTTGAAATCATGAATGCTTTGACTCAGACAGAGAAGCTCAAGGCCGACTTCCTGAGCAAAGCTAGTGTTGAGTATGAAACCAAGGTACATTACTCTATGCAATTTATACTATATAAAGCATAAACATTCTGTAACATATGTTAAAATATTGGTTACAAATCCATGGATGAACAGGAATGCATATATTCAGTAAGCAAATAACTAGTCATTTTTTAATGAATTAAAAAGCAAAATGCAGAAATGTTGAACATTTTTATAACTGTTATTGATGACTTCTCTTATATAATGAAGGAAAAAGGAAAAATGCGGAGATTTTGATTATTTCTTATTAACTATAATTGATGAATTTTATTATATAGCTACATGAAAAAGATGTAACGAATGTAGTTATCAGAGTCCGCGTATGTGATTAACGAAAAAAATATTGTTTGGTCATTTTGAAACACATGTATAAGTAATTTGAACTGTTTATTTATTTCGCCTAATTTGTTATTCATGTTCTTGATGTTAATAAAGGTACAAGAGGCAAATTGGGAGCTATACAAGAAGCAAAAAGCTGCAGAAGCGGCTCTCTATGAGAAAGAAAAAGAAGCAGAGGCTCAAAAGGCGATGGCTGAGGCCTCATTTTATGCTCGCCAACAAGTAGCGGATGGTGAATTATATGCGAAACAAAAGGAGGCTGAGGGGCTCATTGCGCTTGCCCAAGCCCATGGTGTCTACATGCGTACACTTCTTGAGACATTAGGAGGAAACTATGCATATGTAAGGGATTATTTGATGGTCAATGACCGAATGTATCAAGAAATCGCCAAGATTAATGGTGACGCTGTCAAGGGGTTGCAGCCGAAGATAAGCATTTGGACTGGTGCAGGTGGTAGTGGTGAGGGCAAGGATGGTGGTAAGGGCATGGTTGGTGGTGCTATGAATGAAGTTGCAGAGGTCTATAAGATGTTGCCGCCATTGTTGAGCACAGTTCATGAACAGACTGGAATGTCACCTCCAAATTGGATGGGCACAATTACTGGATCCTAGTTTCCAGTATTTCCGTAAGTACTTCCAAGGTCTTTTGGTTAACCACGTGATTAGAATCTCAGTATTTTCAAGGTCTTTTTCTTTTAAGCATGTGATTAGAATGCTTCGTACTTCAAAGGTCTTTTAGTTTAACCATGTGATTAGAATGTTTTGGTACTTCAAAGGTCTTTTAGCTTAAACAGGTGATCAAAATGCGTTTAAGATAACTCATAGCTGAGTTTAACTTGCACCATTTGATACTTATGATCTATCAATTGGACCAAATTGCACCATCATAATGCATCGCAATTATAGCAAATCATTTTTTTTGTAGCAGAAGTTACTTCAAATCAATTATATGAACAACAAACAAATCTTCAAAAGAAAATAGATTTTCATTATAACTTGAACCGTATTCAGTCCGCATTTCATATGGTAACATCCTGAAGGTCATATAATGAGATGAAAATAGAATATAACTTCTCTATAAATTGCACTTATACGTTAGACCCGTAAATAGCTTCAATGTCAAACTCTGTTATGATGTTACCAGCTGATGGCGAGCCTGTGTTGTATTGAGGCAGAGGAAATATACATATAGTTTTGTAACAAGCACTGCAAATAGTTTATATGCAAGGCTTAAGGTCCCCAGTTTGGAATGTTTTGTGAGGCTTCGTTCACCATTTTCACAAGAGTTACCTGCCATTTTTGTAAATTCGTAAGAGGGATAAAGTAGACTCAAATGCAAACCACAGATCAGGGTGAAATTTGACTTTTCAGATCATACGAAGACTACTGAAGAAAACCTTAATTTCAAAAGTGATATGAACTGGTTAGCTTTTCATAAAACTTCGAAAACTACACACGAAGTAAACATGGACAATAACATGGTAAGGAATTTGTAATCCTTATCAATTGTGGATATGAAAAGTAATAAGTTTGAGCTTGAAGTGAAATAATGGTGCAAGTCATAAAACAAAAGCTTACCACGCTTTCGGGGACGCCGGGTGGGGGTAGCGGAAGGTTTCTTGGAGGGTAGATGTTATCAAATGATCTTTTGTCAAATCTCCACTCCCCGATCTTTCCATACGTCAACTTCCCCTGTAAAATGGCTCAATGCACTTAAACAATATTACTATAGAAAAGCATTGTAATTATTTATTCTGGGGACTGAACGTCACAAGATCAAGTCATGGAAACACATTGTATAAGAACTAAGACGACTTCATTGGTGTCGCTTAGAGCAAACAAATTGGTCGTTTGGTTAGTTTATCAAAGGTCGGATAAGTAAAATCTAAAAATATGGCTAATATGGAAACAGGTCATATGAGCTGAACGGGTCAAAAGTCGCCTAAAGAGTACCTAAAATGGATAAAACCTCCTAACTAATGCATTTAATAAAAAAAACAGATCATTAGGTAATATTGTAATCATATATAACACATGATTAGTTTATAAACACACAAAACAAAAAAGATGTGTTTGGAGTCAATCCGTTACACAAGCCACATAGTTTTCCACCTCTAAAGTTGCCCTTTGGTCGAATTATTCTGACTATTTAATACCAAGAAAACTTGGTTAGCAGAAACAGCATACCTGCATATCATAATCGCATCCGTATGTGTAGTGTATTATGAACTTGTTGCCGATTTCTGTGTCCCATGGGGGCTATTGAATATACAGTAAAAACAAGAAAATGATCAAAATTAGTTAAGTTATTATTCAAGTAGATAAAAGAAAAACAAATCATCAAAATTTTGCTTTAACCCATGAATCCATAATTAATTCAAATCTTGCAGACAGAACCGCACGAAAGCGAAGTTCTTACACTCCTAGACGACACAACAACACAAAAGAGGTTTGTGACCCTAACCGAAATCTTCAAATATTTATAGTTTTTAAAAATGGAAAATATCAGTAACTTTGGCTTGAACTTTGCGAAATCAAACAACGTTGCATACATCATTGTAGATCGTAGATGTGCCAACCTCAACCCATTTACTATGCTTTCTGTTATCCAAAATGGGTCAACTGGAGAAAAAATATAGCTGAAAGGGGAAAGGGAAAAACAGACTGAAAGAAAGTCACCCAAACTCTGTTTTTAGTGCATATATGATACAACCTTAAATCGTTTTATTCAAAGATTTAGATTATTGTTATAACAAGTTTGTTATTGAAATCTCACAATTCTCAACATTAAATTTTTTATAGAAATTGAAAAATGGAAAAAGGGGTAGTCAACCTAACCTAGCCCAACTCAATCCAGCCCGTTTTAACCCATTGCAGAGCCTGCCTATTTTGCCCCTTTAGTATATTCCAAGATGATACCGTTACAAATTTCAGGAGACGAAAAGAGTATATACTATAGTATGAAAATAATAACACAAAACTAATCAAACCTGGAGCATGAAGTCCTTATGTAAAATGTTGCCAACATCATGCAAAGCAGACGAAACAGCATAAGCATACCTGAAGATACCACCAATATATTAAGTGAAGAAATTCAAATCAGAAAGCATTAATACATTAAAGTTCTAGTTTCTTACATCTCGAGGACCCAACCAAAAGCCTTGTCAGCTTCAGGGTCTTTTTTCATCGCCAACGACACATTCATCCATGTGGGGGCTATCTTTTTAAGAGATTCCTAGACCAGAAACAAAAACATGAAAATTATTATATTAAACAAAACCAAATTTTGAGTGTACGTATAAGTTAAGTACTTTTTATGAGCATAACTATATGTACCTTTCCAACAATAACAGGTGAATTTCCTATAGGATCAATATTGGTTATCGGCCCCTTATCTTCAGGGAAGAACTTTCTAAGAACGGGCTCGTATTTTTTAGGTTCAATGTAGAAGAATGGGAACGCTGCTCCAAGGCCGTCTCGAGACAAATTTGGTATCGGCTTTACAATAATATGATCAGGTTCTGACATCAATATATAGCTGCGTACAAGATAAAAACAAAAGGAATGAAGATTTATCTATTTATAAACTTATTACATAATGATGATAGTATTAGTGAATACGGAAACAATAAAAAATGATAGTTTTTCCGTACTCTTCCTGAATGTCTGCTTGTTGAAGCCATTGCACAAATGCCCAGGGTCTATTTAGAACAATATAACCCTGAGATATACCAGAAATAGACAAATAGTTAATAATGAAACTTCAGTTTTTCCACTCTGAACAAACTATCAAACATTAATTGATTTCCAAACCAAGATTTATCAAGCACAGATTCATAATAGAACTCGTTTGATATATCATTTTTAATGTCAAGAAGCCACAATATTTAAACTGGAAAATGCCCATTAGGTCAGTGAAACTAGTATCAATGATTTTGTTTTTGGTGTGCAGACACATAAATACATTAATTCCACACACAATAGAACATAAGTTGGTTCAATACATAAGTCATTAACTCCAATAACCAAAACCTATTCAATTTAAAACTAGAAGATATCAACTAATATGTATTTAGGTCAAACTTGTCGGTTTCTCGCTATCTGATTATACACCTTTACTGATTACCCTCAATAGCTCCATACAAGATTCCTAACTTTGACTTTGAAAAGTCAAACCTATCACCTTTAAAGTTAAAATTCATAGCAAGACATTGAGTTTTCACACTAAAAAGTTCCTTTTTTTGTAACATATCTTTCATCAGTCTTCAATGTACATATCACATTTTCCCCTAAATCAAACACTCATGTTAATTTTGAAAGCCAAAACTCACCTAGTTGACATTAAAAGTCAAAACTGGACTTACAACAACAATATCCGATCCCACCATGGGCATGCGTGGGGGAGGTGGGATATAGAGTTATAGACGGTCATAACTCTACCCGATACTGCTTCTAGGGAGACCTTTCGGCAAAAGTGTGTGAAAGTATAATACATGCCTATGTGTGCCTGTTGTAGAAGGAATCGAAACAACAATTATTTGCTGATATTAGAAATACACACAAAAAGTACCTAGTTGTGGTTTCTCCCTGTCTCAACATACACATATCCTAACCTCTCAAGAACAGCTCCCCATTTGACTTTGAAAAGTCAAACCTATCACTTTCCGAATTCACAACAAAAAACCAAGTTTCAACACCAAAAACTTTTATGCCTAATTTTATGCAACACATCTTTACCCAACTCCATAACTCACATTTCAAAATTTCCACAAACCAAACATTCATGCCTAATTTTAAAAGTCAAAACTCACGTAATTGACCTCAAAAGTCAAAATTTCACTAAGAAAACCTAAATAGAACAAGAGTCATTATCAATTTCTCAAAGATAACAAATACTCAGATGTAAAACTCATGAAAAACACCTGATCTGTACCAGCAGGCAATGGCTGAGCAACAAAAGTAGGGATCTCATCCATAAATTTATCAGCTTTACCAGAATGCAAGATCCTTGTAAACCCACCCATTTCACAATCAGTCCCACCATTTTTCTTCATTTTTTTAAACCAATAATACATAACTCTTGTTTGCCAAGTATTATAAACAGAATCAGAAGCAGTAACAGCAGTGTGAAACAATCTTTTCTTGTTGGTCAACGTTGACTTTCTGTTTCTTGGCATCTTGATTATCGGGTCAACAGAAAGAAAATCAACCCCTTGTGATGATGATGAGCCTGGGAGTTCTTGTTTTAGTGGAGCATTAGCTGATATTATGATGTTGTACGTGATTAATGCTACTGAGAATGTTATGATTAGTGTGAAGAAGATATTGCCACAACCCATGTTTCAAGATTTGATTTTTGTGAAGTTTTGTTGTTTTATTTTTTTACATTTGAGAATTGGGGATTTTGGGGTTTGGAAATATGAAAGTTTTATGTATGTGTATGGATGTGTTTTGGTTGTAATCCATGGTTGTATTGTATGTATGTATGTATGTATGTTAGAGTAGTTGAAGAATAGAAAAATGGCTGGCCCGACCAACTCCTTGGTTGGTATAGAATAAAAGATTAGTTTTTTAAACTTTGACTATTTGCACAATTATCTTAAACTAGGTATGTTCGGGTTGTGCATTGCGCGACTTTAATTATTGCGATTATATTTTATTGATGATATTTTATTATACTAGTTTACTTGATTTGACTCTACAGCCGCTTAATTGAAAACGATTCCATCATAGATATGTATAAAGTTTTCCATATCAAATATATTTATTTATTTAAATACAATACCATAACAACGATCAAAAGTTTGCATTATTAAATATATATTATTTTTTTTATGCAAGAAAATCAAAAACCATAAATAAACAAAACAAATTTATTTATAAAAAAAAACAAATCCAAAAGCAAAAGCAAATAAACCAAAGCATTATTACGATTATGTTTGTTATTGATGCGGTTTCGTTATGTTAGTTTACTTAGGTTGAATCCACAACCGTTTAATTGAGAACGACTCCATCATAGATATGTTTGCTCAAAAGTTTTTCATATGAAATATGTATTTATTTAAGGGCAATACCACAACAAGTCAACAACGTATAAAAATTTGCAATATCAAATATATATATGTGTGTGTGTTTATTTTGTGTAAAAAAACAAAATCCAAAAAATAAAAGAATTGCCACATGTCATTATCTAATTAGGACAAGTGACAAAAGGTTAATGGAAAGGGCATTGTTGAGTGTTGATAGCCCTTTCCTTTAATACAGTAGATAGTTAAGAAGATATTTTGTGTGATAGTATCACATTAGTTTTTAAAGGTTTTTTTATATGGGTTAATACCGGGTACAATTGACGGCATTTTCATGGATACAGTTGTATGAAAAATTTTAGAGTTAATTTCATTAGGTGTCCATGTGGTTGTCAATATTATCTATTTGCACCCTGTGCTTTATTTTCATTGCTAGGTGCCCCTATCATTCATGTTAATTTCAATAGGTGCCCTTTTGACTAACGGACGTTAGTCTATGGCCGTTAAACCTCATCTCATGAGGGTATTTTCGTATTTTACCATCTGTGAGGGGCAACTAATGAAATTAACTCTTTTATCTCTCTTTCTTTCTATACATACCTGCATTATATATATATATATATATATATATAAATCTATATCTATATCTATCAACAATTATATCTATATATCTAAAATCTCAAACCCACCATGATACATACAAACATACATTCCTATATCTGCAAAACATTCCTATCTATCTCCCTCTCTCTCTCCCTCTCGTGTCTCCCTGACCACTCATAAGCCCCGCCGGAAAACATAGAGAACAACCCATCGCCGCCGCACCCTTCTTTTTCTGGTGGTGGCTGGTCACGATGGTGGTTGGTCCGATGATGATGGTGGTTGGTCCTGATGAAGATGGAGTCTTGAACTCGTAGCTCTTCGCGATGGTGGTGGTTGGTCGCTATGGTGGCTAGTTCGATGATGGTGGTGGTTCAGGCCAACGCAGCGCCTTCGTTTCGAGAGCCAAAAGAGAAAGAAGATGATGAGATACCCCTTGATCTAATAATCTTCTTCTCATAACAGATCTGTCAATTTCTATACTTTCTTAGATCGGTGGATTAAAATGGGAATTTGATTTGGGAAAGTGGCTTGAATCGCCATTTCCGCCAGAGCAAAAGGGTTATTATTATTATTATTATTATTATTATTATTATTTTCAGATTATCATATATTACTTTCTTAGATCGGTGGATTAAAAAGGGGTTTTTGATTGATTATATAGAAGCAGCATCACGTTGTTGTTGTTGGCGATGACGGGGATCTGATAAAGATGACGGTGGGATGCTCGCCGGAAAAGAGTGAGGTCATCAAGTTCGTCCGGCAAGGAATAGATACAGAAATCGATGACCCAGAACCTTTTCACCCCCAAATCTTTTTCCCTCTCTCTGATCTATATGTATGTATGTATATATCACTGAATAGATATATGTATATATGTATTTCTATAGATATAGATAGATGGGCATAGATATAGATAGTGACAAAGTTTCTTATTACTGAATACACATATGTATATATGTATTTCTATAGATATAGATATAGATTATATACATAGGATAGATGAGCAGATTATGGGTATAGATATAGATAGATTTTAGATATAAATAAAGAGATAAATATAGATATAGATATAAATAAAGAGATATTTATTGATTTTAGGTGTTAGATCTGAAAAAGAAGAAAGAAAAGGGTGTTTATGGGTAAAAGGACCATTATACCCTCATGTGCAATGCACATGAGTGACTTAACGGCCATAGACTAATGTTTGTTAGTCAAAATGGTAAGTAGAGTAATAAACAACAACCACAGCCACAGGGGGCAAAACTCAAATCGCGACAACCACAGGGGCACCTAATGAAATTAACTCGAAACTCTATTTATGTTATAAAAACTTGAGGGGCTAAATTGTCATTTTTGAAACTTGAGGGACTAAATTGTCATTTTTGAAACTTGAATGACCAAATTGTCATTTTTGAAACTTGAAGGACCACATTGTCAAATGTTCAAATTATAAGGACTAAAAATGACAACTTTGAAACTTTAGGGTAAAAAAGTGTAAATTTTCCGGATATAATAGGTATCCGTATGATATACACAGTATCTATCCGATATTTCCAAATTCTTTAAAGTATATATATTAAAAATAGACTTGGATGATAATTAATCTGATAGTATTCAAAACAAAAATGTGAAATACGTACGAATGTATTCGAAAGGATGAATACGAAAGCGTGTATATATATATATATATATGTATATTTATAGAATAGATACCATGATGGTAATATTTATAATCAATACAAAATGTATTAATCATAATTGAAAGTACGATGAAAACTTATAAGCGTCTTAATGCCCGACAAATCACATGGAGATGGGTCGTGAAGAGCACACCAGTGAACTAGGGATGGGATACTTTAAATCGTAAAATCCAAAGCTCGAACCAATGTACAGGCCTAAAAGACCCCTCTTTAGTGAAAATGTTCATGCTACAAAAAGTACTTAATATATAGAAAGTTACCATTTATAACATGGTATATATAATAGTCAGAATACGAAATACGAAATAAATAGTATTTCGAGATACGAGATAATTTAAACATGGGATAGTTAAATATATAATTAAGAGAAAATGTCACAAATGGTCCCTGTGGTTGGCACTATTCGCATTTGACTCCCTGGACTTTTTTTTCGTTGTTAAGTGTCTCTGTATTTTCCATTTTCGTTGCCAGAGGTCCCTGGCACTAACATCCGTTAATTTGAGGCGTTAAACGTGAGGGGTATAATCGTCCTTTTACCAACCTTTAAGGACTATTTGTAATAAAACCTCAAATTCAATATATACACACATGCACTCTGTATCTATACTTTTTTCTGTTTATAATAATAAAAGAAACCAACCAAATCCATTCCATATCTATATCATCATCATCTACAAACGAATCAAATCCATCTTTCTTTATTTTCCCCCTTTTTCTAGCTTGCTTTCTTTCTTTTTAAATCTAAAAAACTTTCTTCATATATATGGACTCATTCCCAAATAATATTATAGATATATCTATCTCTTTATATATTCAACCACACATATATATCTTCATATATCTATGGTCATCCAACTCGTCGGCACCCAGCAGATTTTTCAAACCCATAGCACAACTCTTGACTAGCGGCAATCGGGTAATCAAGGATGAAGTTAGTCTCGATAGCAATCTGGTAATCTGGTAATCGTTTTCAGCCTTAGATCGACTAGCGGCAATCGACTAAAAACACCACCGGCAAACAGACTCCTTCAGCGGGACCAGCCACCGCAATCGACTAAAAACACCATCGAGACCATCGAACCACCGCCACCATCGAACCACCACCACCATCGACACCATCCAACCACCACCATTTCCGGTTTGTTATTGTTTTTTTCTTTTTTTGAATTAGGTATGATTTTTTTTGTGTGTATATGTATGATACTTTTTTTTAGATAATTATGTGATTTAAAGATGGTTGTGAATATTTTGGGATTTTTTTGTATATGTTGATTATCAGAATATTTTGGGATTTTTTGTACATTTGTTTAAGTATAATTATTTTATGGTTGTGAATATTTTGAGATTTTTTTGAGATAATTATCATAATAATTATATATTTTGGATGA
>JAOXNX010000008.1:10633-20633 GCA_028566075.1 Solidago caesia
TTTTATTTCTTTGTTTTGAAATGCGATTGGTTAGAAAATGAAATGTGATTAGTTAAAATCAGAAAACCATATTGGCCGGGTTTTGATTAAAATAGAATATGTACATTAGATGGATTAGGTTTTGGTTCGGTTTTGGTTTTGAAAAGTAAAAATAAAAAAACCGAAAACCGAACCGATGAACACCCCTATTTTTAATTGATTATTTTATAGCTTAAAAAAATAAATAGACCGAATAACCAAAAAACGAACCGATGAACACCCCTAGTTTTAATTGATTATTTTATAGCTTAAAAAAATATTGCAAGAAGAGATTTATTAGACCTAAAACAACATCATCAGATAGTCATTTCGAAAAAAGAAAAAGAAAAAAGGAACATTAAATAGTGTTTGGTGATGCAGAGTGTGAATCTTAAACAACAGTCGGACTTGCAAGCATATCCCGGATATATTGGACCTGATCTGCTGGCAGATGCTTCCCCAAAAAGAGACGAAGCCCTACGCGGGTAGTAGATCTTCTAAACTGAGCACTTACTAGATCCACCTCAGCCACAGTCACTAGATTCGCGGAATGAAGAGCAGCAAGAGCATCGGACAGATGTGGTTCCCACTCATTCCAGTCATCATTTACATCCTGCCTCAAACTTTGACTTGCACCACTAGGCCCTCTTGCATCACTAAGCCTACTTGCATCAATAGACCTAGCAGACTTACTGGACCTAGAAGACTTACTGGAACTTCCAGTAGAATTTTTTCTCCGGAAACACGGCTTATGTGTTCCAAAGACTTTGAAAATTGATTGCCTTAGTTGCAGTGGTTGACATAATTGTTCTCTACGAAGCTTTTCAAACGCCCTAGAAGTTTTCTGCAAACCACAAAATGTATATGAGCTCAATGAATATCCTGCAAAATAGCTACTGAATTAATCTTTTGGACAACTGAAATTCCAAAATCACTAGTTTCCAGTCAAAAAGCAATCAACAACACAATCTGTTCAGAAAGCAACCAACATTTATATCATCAAAACTTTTCTAAGTCAAATTGAAAACTAAATAGACAGTCAAATTGAAAACTAAACTGAAATTCCAAAACCACTAGTTGCCAGTCAAACTTTATGGCATATTAAGCCCTAAAAGCAACAATCTTACTCATATTTAGGATTCATGAAATCAAATTTTAGGGAATAATTACTATAAAAGCGATAGACAATAACAGAAAGCATAAAACAATGTTAAAATTGAAAGAAAAACTTCAAAAACAGCTTTAAATATGAAGAAAAAAAAGTGTTAATATCACCTCCATTTCCAGGTGCATGTGTTTAAGGGAACTTCCAAATCTTTCGCATGTGGCAACAGTTTCTTCTGTTATCACTATGTCAAGCTTGAGATCCTGTACCCATCTTTTAGTAAACTTCTTCCAGAAAATTTCAGGCATGTTAGGAGATCCCATGGTATTGTCGGTCCCATCACAAGCGCTTAGTAAAAGTTTTATGAAGGCATCACGATTAGTATGACAAGCAGCCTACACTAAAATATTTTCTTTCAAATGATTTCTTAAACAATGATTTATTATTCAAAATTCTTGTACTCCTATGGTCCTATTGACATCGGATATGTATATTGAAATCTATGCCTCTATGGACTAAAATCAAATATATGAGAACTTACAAACATTGGGTCCAGGATATAATCACCCAAAAACTTCTGCGCCTCATCGAGAAAGCTTCTGCACCCAAAAACATTGGGTTGGGACATATGAAATCTTGGCCTTTTTATATGTGTCCCCTGTAAAAAGGGATTACTTATTTTGATTACACAACCAAGGTGAGTTCACATATATTTGATTTTGGGTGTACAAATATTTTGATAATTCCATCTACACATAAACATAAAAATATATTGGAATTATCCAAATATTTGTACTCCGATAGTCCTACAGGCAGTAAATAATGTGTATTTAAAACTGAGTATGTTAGCTGTCCCCCACAGGGGATCCGATTGTTCACAAGATGATTTTCCCCCACTCAAGCCCACGAACCCGCAAGCTGTTGCCGCTGCTCCGACCACTGTGACCGGAGCTCTAGCCATGGAGATGTGGCCACAAGGGTGACAAAGAAAAACGAATCTGAATGTATAACAGGGGTGAATAAGAAGGATGGTTTGGTCGTTGGTCTTTATTCCCCCATGAAAAACGATTCTATGGGGTTTGAACCCACTGTTTCTTCAGTTGTGTCACCGCAACATGATGACCAGCCACCTGTTTGCTTTGTTAACACGAATCCTATACTTGAGATGCCACCGTGACACCGTGTACACCTGTCATTTGTAGCCTCGATGCTATGGGTTATAGTAGCTCAGGTGAAAAATAAGTCACGTTCAATCCGGTGGTGGAACCTTTATTGTTGAGAGGAATGATTCTGAAAGTGAAACAGAGGAAACCCAAATCAGGGAAAGTTCAAATCTCAGAGCCTGATTTGCCGACTCTGCAAGATAGCAGCATCGGACAACCTCCTAGAACTTACGCTTCTATCTTTAAGGACGCTGAAAATAACAAGAATAAAGGTACTCTTCGTTTTATTGCTCCTTTGGTAACTGATTTAGGTACTAGACGTGCCATAAATTAACTCGGCTCAGGAGATCCCCAAGTTTGCTGAAGCTGAGATTAGAAAAATTGTCAGGAAATTCAGACTGGAATATAATTGGATTCCACCTAGGTGTTCACACTGCAAGATTTTTGGACATGTTTTAATTGATTGTAGTGCAAGACCTAGAACTGAGGCTGAATTGACAAAAAAGGTAGATGCTGCACCAACTATACCAGCTAATGAAGATGGGCCAAGTGGAGCCGATGACCAGGGTTTTGAGCAACCTAAAAGACGGAAGAGAAGGGACAAAACGACTCTAAATTCTGGTATTCATATCACTACTTCCAAACCAAAGTTCCAATATGTTCCTAAAGTAACACAGCAAAAAAAGGGCAAGGAAGCTCGACAGTCAAATGGTGCTACCCAGCCTCCTGATACAGTTATCCAGGATCCAACTACAAGCACAAGTGGTCTAGACACTCAACAAGGTGCAGGTAAAGGTTCCCCCCCTGAACCTAATATTGAGTCCCGAAATCCATATGATATTCTGGATGGGCTTAATACTGAGATTGGTAGTAGTTCATCTATTACCCATGTAGAAAAAGTCCCAAAGATTCAGAAGACAAAGTTTATGAAGATGATAATCCAACTGGTCAGTTTATGAAAGCGGACAAATGATAGTGTATACGTCTAGTTTGTCACTGTTAACTCATTTGTTGAGACTAGACTTATGCTGTTGGTAAAATGGGTCATAGAATCTCTAGAACCCTTTTATAGATTATTTTTTTTGTTGATATTCACATATATACGGTATGTCGTATATATGAATTTATGAACTAGTATGGCACTCAGCCATATTACATGTATCATAAATCCAAGCATGTCCCATGGATGTATTAGAAATGATACCCTGGGATGGATGTAAAGCCAAACAAATAGCATCTGCTGATCTGCTCCAAGAACGGAGGATTGTGTCAGTTGTAAGAGATGTGAATCTGCCTGCCCAACAGATTTTTTGAGTGTTCGAGTTTATTTATGGCATGAAACAACCCGCAGCATAGGTATAGCTTATTAATACGTTACAGAAACCCGAGTCCATTTTTTTTTTACCGCCAAAACCAGTGCCAAAAAATATTTGATTTTTTGGCACTGGTTTTTTTGGTCCAAGCGTATCTTGTCTTTACAACGAACAAATTTCCTTGGTTAACAATAATTGTAGTCTTACCAATATTTGCGGGTTCCTTAATTTTCTTTCTTCCCCATAAAGGAAATAGGGTAATTAGGTGGTATACTATATGTATATGCATGTTAGAACTTCTTCTAACAACCTATGCATTCTGTTATCATTTCCAATTGGACGATCCATTAATCCAACTAGTAGACGACTATAAATGGATCAGTTTTTTTGATTTCCGTTGGAAATTAGGAATAGACGGACTGTCTATAGGCCCCGTTTTATTAACAGGATTTATCACTACTTTAGCTACCTTAGCGGCCTGGCCTATTACGCGGGATTCTCGATTATTCCATTTCTTGATGTTAGCAATGTACAGTGGTCAAATAGGATCATTTTCTTCTCGGGACCTTTTACTTTTTTTCATCATGTGGGAATTAGAATTAATTCCGGTCTATCTACTTTTAGCCATGTGGGGAGGAAAGAAACGTCTCTACTCAGCCACAAAATTTATTTTGTACACGGCGGGGGGCTCCATTTTTCTCTTAATGGGAGTTCTGGGTATCGGTTTATATGGTTCTAATGAGCCAACATTAAATTTTGAAACATCAGTTAATCAGTCGTATCCTGTGGCTTTGGAAATAATATTCTATATTGGATTTTTTATTGCTTTTGCTGTCAAATCACCGATTCTACCGCTACATACATGGTTACCAGATACCCACGGAGAGGCACATTACAGTACTTGTATGCTTCTAGCCGGAATTTTATTAAAAATGGGAGCGTATGGATTGATTCGGATTAATATGGAATTATTACCACACGCTCATTCTATATTTTCTCCTTGGTTGATGATAGTAGGCACAATACAAATAATCTATGCAGCTTCAACATCTCCCGGCCAACGTAATTTAAAAAAAAGAATAGCCTATTCTTCCGTATCTCATATGGGTTTCATACTTATAGGAATTGCTTCTATAACCGATACGGGACTCAATGGAGCTATATTACAAATAATATCTCATGGCTTTATTGGTGCTGCACTTTTTTTCTTGGCAGGAACGAGTTATGATAGAATACGCCTTGTTTATCTCGACGAAATGGGCGGAGTGGCTATCCCCATGCCAAAAATATTTACGATGTTCAGTAGCTTTTCCATGGCTTCCCTCGCATTACCGGGTATGAGTGGTTTTGTTGCAGAAGTTATAGTCTTTTTAGGACTAATTACCAGCCAAAAATATCTTTTAATGCCCAAAATAGCTATCACTTTTGTAATGGCAATTGGAATGATATTAACTCCTATTTATTTATTATCTATGTCACGGCAGATGTTCTATGGATACAAATTATTTAATACTCCAAACTCTTATGTTTTTGATTCTGGACCGCGCGAGTTATTTGTTTCCATCTCCATTTTTCTACCTGTAATAGGTATTGGTATGTATCCCGATTTTGTTCTTTCGCTATCAGTTGACAAGGTTGAAGGTATTCTATCTAATTATTTTTATAGATAGTTTTCTTAAAGTTTCTTAAAGAAAAAACTCCTATTATTTTTAAGAGTCGGTTGGATAATGAAAAAAAAAAAGAAGGATTTTGATTCTCTTAAATTTTAAATAAAGTAAAAACAAAATATGAATTTTCACCCAACATACTTGGTCTTTGCGAGAACCGCGTGAATCACTACACTACTTGATCCACGCGGTTCTCGCCGGTTGACACAATGTGTTTTATATACACTGTATTGCACTCTGTTTGTATTCGTAATAACTTTTCTTTTATTTAACTAGAGGTTAACGTAAATGAACCATAACTATGTAGCCCAATTCCTAATAGATTGACCCCAAAATAGCATATCCAAATTATAAGAAAGCCTAGAGTCGCCACAATTGCGGAATTTGTCCCCTGCAAATTTTTATTTGTTCGAGTATGCAAATAAATTGCGAATACGATCCAAGTAATAAAAGCCCAAGTTTCCTTTGGATCCCAACTCCAATATGATCCCCATGCTTCATTAGCCCATACTGCTCCTGAAAGAATCCCTATGGTTAAAAAGATAAATCCTAGGCTAATCACACGATAACTCCAATAATCTAATTGTTGAATCAATTGGGCTTTGTAATAATTCTTAGCATAAAAAAAAGAAGTTTTTTTTAAAATCTTGTTTCTTTCATTATTGTATTGGATTTCACCAAATGAAAAAGATTCATTTAATTTTAATAAATTATTACTTTTAGAACTATAAAAAATCTTTCTAAATGTAATGACTAGAAGTGCTACTGATAATAATGATCCACAAAGAAGAGCCGCATAGCTCAATATCATCATACTTACGTGCATTATTAACCACTCCGATTGTAGAGCGGGTATTAATATTGTGGGTTTATGTATTTCATTTAAAAGACCCGACGTAGCAAAGCCTTGGGTAAAAATAGTACTTGAGGCAGTTATTGTGGTTAAATAATTTTTTCGTTTTTTAAAATAGGGCACTATATGAATAAGGGAGAAACTCCATGAAAGAAAAATTAATGATTCATATAAATCACTTAGTGGGAAATGGCCCGAATAAATCCAACGAGTGATTAATAATCCTGTTAGACATAAAAAAGTAGCTAGCATCCCCTTTTCTGACGAATCATATGGTTTTATGATTTCATTGCCCAATAAGGTTATCAAATGAATTGTAATCACAATTGAAACAATAGAAAAGGAAATATGAGTTAATATATGCTCTAAAGTTGAAAATATCATAAAAAAGAAAAAGGTGGGGATCCCCCATATTAATATTAATTATTGGGAATTTAATTTATTTTTATTTTATTATAGGATCTATTGGGTCTCGTTTAGAAGATGGCATGCCGCCACTCGGACTCGAACCGAGATGCTCTAGCACTGCTTCCTAAGAGCAGCGTGTCTACCGATTTCACCATAGCGGCTTGCTCGAATTCATAATAGCCTATTTATATTCAATAGTCGAGATTGAACAAGTCAATCAATCAATCAAATCTGTTTTTTTAGTAAAAATTAAATTGATAAAAAAATGAGTTCAAAAGTCAATTTGAAGATTTGAAGATTCATTAGTTTCTTTTATTTATTTTCCTTTAAGTGTCCATTGCTTTTTAGGTAGTTTATGCGATTCTAAAATCGAACTCTTGCAGCTATAGAAATCTCTCGCTAGAAAAAAAAAAACTTTTTTCATTTTTTACGCTTATTGTCATGTCATTTTTTCTGGTTTATCTGATTTCATAATCATAAATTTGAAACAAAAAAGAAATTTTCTCAATGAATCTAAAACTATTTTGTATTTGGAGTACTGCAAATTGACACTTGTACATAATGTAATAATATCTCAACAATCAAGTTCTTTTATTGATTCTTTTATTGATGATCTGAAAATTGGAGATATATGGTAAATCCATTACATATGGTAAATGCAATAAATTAAGAAGTTAGTTTTTAACATGGAATCCATTAGTTTCAACAATCTGCCCTTCCCGAAAAAGATAAAAAATTTTATTTATTTATTGGAATTGTAAAGGTCGATGGGGAAAAAAGACTCCCCACCACCAAAAAATGAGTGAAAACAAAAAAAATGTATTTATTTTTTAGATTTAGAATTCAGAAAATACAAGAATTATTCTTTTAGACATAACATTAAGATTCTATTTCATATTATATTAATATGAACTTTGATTTTATATTAACAAATTACTGATCCAATTTTTTGAATCAAATGCATTTCGATTATTCCAATATTTTAGGACTTATTTGTTTGTCGTACAAAAAAACTTTTTGAATTCCCGGTAGAAAGAGATTTCCCTAATGACAAAGCTTTTAACGACGCCCAATATCCTTTCATTTTCCAAATATTTTTACGAATACGCTTTTTTGATATCGAAGTACGTTTTTTTGGAACTGCCATTTAAAAATGAAGAAGTTACTCATTGTTATAGTTGGATGTGAAAGACATCTATTGTTCTATTATTATTCTTATTCATTATCTTTATTCATTATCTATTTTTTCTCTAAATACTAAATTCTCTTCATAAAATAAAAAAGAAATATAGATATGTCAAAGATCCATGAAAACTGGATCAAAAAAGATACGTGGTTTGATAAAAAAGGATCTCAGTCATTTTTGATCCTTTCTCGCTAAAAAGTTCATTTTAGTTCCATATTTTTCTAAACTTTACTAATAAATTGTTTTGATTGAAATGGAAAACAATCAATCCCATAATGAATTAGTTAATTAATTGAGAATTAGTTAATGAATTGAAATAAACTAACTTAAAATCAAGAGTTTTTTTCATTAGACCGATGACCTTAGTTAATCTTATAATTCGTATCAGCATCAAGTACTCTTTTTAGGCTAAATTTTTATCCTTGCTCTATGAATATAAATTTTGATTACGATTACGATAAATTATTATATTTTTATTTTCCTATTATTATTTTATATTATATAAGTGTTCGTTTTTTTATATGTCACTCGGTCATATCATTTGACCAATTGTAACTTCTTTTTTGAATATTTCAACGGTTTTGAAAAGACTCAGAATAATTAATATATTAATAATAATTAATTATTAATAATATAATAATACTAATATAAACTTCTTAAATCAGTTAGTGCATATCTTGATTTTTTATTGACTTTTTCAAAAGGTAAGATCCGGTGAATCGGAAACAATTAATTAAGAATAAAAAACTTTTTTTATGGAACAGACATATCAATATGCGTGGATAATACCTTTTCTTCCACTTCCAGTTCCTATGTTAATAGGGTTGGGACTTCTTCTTTTTCCGACGGCAACAAAAAGTCTTCGCCGTATGTGGGCTTTTCAGAGCGTTTTGTTGTTAAGTATAGTCATGATTTTTTCCACGAATCTATCTATTCAGCAAATAAATAGTAGTTCTGTCTATCAATATGTATGGTCTTGGATTATTAATAATGATTTTTCCTTAGAATTCGGATACTTGATCGATCCACTTACTTCTATTATGTCAATACTAATCACTACTGTTGGAATTTTGGTTCTTATTTATAGTGATAATTATATGTCTCATGATCAAGGGTATTTGAGATTTTTTGCTTATATGAGTTTTTTCAGTACTTCTATGTTGGGATTAGTTACTAGTTCAAATTTGATACAAATTTATATTTTTTGGGAATTAGTTGGAATGTGTTCGTATCTATTAATAGGATTTTGGTTCACACGACCTGTTGCAGCAAAGGCTTGTCAAAAAGCCTTTGTAACTAATCGTGTTGGCGATTTTGGTTTATTATTAGGTATTTTAGGGTTTTATTGGGTAACGGGGAGTTTCGAATTTCGTGATTTATTCCAAATATTCAATAACTTGATTTCTAATAATGAGGTCGATTTTTTATTTGTTACCTTGTGCGCTGTTCTTTTATTTGCTGGTGCGATTGCTAAATCTGCACAATTTCCTCTTCATGTATGGTTACCTGATGCGATGGAAGGGCCGACTCCTATTTCGGCCCTTATACATGCTGCTACGATGGTAGCAGCGGGCATTTTTCTTGTAGCCCGACTTATGCCTCTTTTCATAGTCATACCCCACATAATGAATTTTATCTCTTTGATAGGGATAATAACAGTTTTTTTAGGAGCTACTTTAGCTCTTGCTCAAAAAGATATTAAGAGGGGTTTAGCCTATTCCACAATGTCTCAATTGGGTTATATGATGTTAGCTTTAGGTATGGGGTCTTATCGCAGTGCTTTATTTCATTTGATTACTCATGCTTATTCTAAAGCATTATTGTTCTTAGGATCGGGATCCGTTATTCATTCAATGGAAACTCTTGTTGGGTATTGTCCAAAAAAAAGTCAGAATATGGTGCTTATGGGAGGTTTAACAAAACATGTACCAATTACAAAAAATTCTTTTTTATTAGGTACACTTTCTCTTTGCGGTATTCCACCCCTTGCTTGTTTTTGGTCCAAAGATGAAATTCTTAATGATAGTTGGTTGTATTCGCCTATTTTTGCAATAATAGCTTGGTCTACGGCGGGATTAACGGCATTTTATATGTGTCGGATTTATTTACTTACTTTTGAAGGACATTTAAACGTTCATTTTCAAAATTACAGTGGAAAAAGGAATACCCCCTTATATTCAATATCGCTATGGGGTAAAGAAGGTTCAAAAATAAGTAACAAAAACTTTCGTTTGGTAACTTTATTAAAAATGAATAAGAATGGACGTCCTTCTTTTTTTTCAAATAG
>JAOXNX010000009.1:6659-18095 GCA_028566075.1 Solidago caesia
ACTCAGCAGTCAGGTACGTTTCCCTATCCCCTGTACTTTATCATTCTTCTCTCCTTTGGCCGGAGGTCCTTATGGAAGCAGTCTCTTTACCTTTGAGTAGAGGCAAGACTGTCTACATCTCACCTCCCCCATACCCCGCTCTGGTAGGGATTGAGTACTGTTGTTGTTGTTGTATTGTTAACTAGCTCGTTGTACGGTTTCAATTATTACGCTTGTTAACTATTGTTAACTAGCTCCTTGTACGGTTTAAATTATTACGTACTTTGTAATAATGAATAACTTTTTTCTTTATTCTTTTGGTCAGTGTTATATTGGTTTTTCTTTCTCCAAAAACACTCTCTCATACTAAGCCATATTCTATAACCCCATCCTCAAATATTTAATTATATTATATTATACCTCACACATATACATATACCACACACACACACACACACACACACACACACACACACATATATATATATATATATATATACCCCATAAAAAAACAAAAACAAAAGTCCCACACCCCTCTCTCTCTCTTCCTCTAGCTCGTCCAAATCTAGAACAAATCTCATGACTTCATGCCAAGAACACCCCTTTCGTATTAGATTCTAAAACTAGAATACCCCAAGACGTCATTTTAGACGCCCTATTACAAAAGGCCTTATTATTATTATTGTGGTTATTATTGAAGTAGTTTCGTTACGCTTAAGGCTCTATTGCATAATGTAGTATGTGTATGTGTGTTAAAGCTACCTAATGCTGAAAATATAAACTGACAACACATGCGGCCTTATAAAAGTTATAACTTATAAGTGCTCAAAATTTGCTTTATTTTCCTTCTTTTTGTTTTATTGTCTTTGGATATGGATATAATAAAAATAAGTGAATGAATTATGCAAATTGTAGTATATATAGTCATTATACAGCTTTCATAATACGATACATTTTAGGGTAAAATATGCTCAAATAGTAGGACGTTGTTTATGTGCGCTCAAACATGAAACAAGTATATGAAAATGTATATATCAAATTTGTTATGTTTTGTTATTATGTATGTCCAACTATCAAAACATTTATTGTATGTATCAAATTTTTAGCTTTTATAACTTATAAACCAATGACGTGATATCGTTTTGAAAATTGAATACATGTAATAACAAAATGAGACAAGTTTAACAAATTTTCATGAGTTTTCCCCATTGAAAAACTTAAAAGGTTTGTAGTTGCAAACATCTAACTTGTTTATTTGACCATCTCCAATGGTAAAGGAATCATTAGTCATCCTTCATCTGCCACATCATATCCTTAAAAATCCTTAATTTTACCTTCAACCATACAAATATCCTTACATTTTTCACATCACCACATATATTTCATATACAAACAAAAAAAAAGAGTATAAGAATGCCTAAGGATCACATCCTTAACTAAGGATTTCTACCCACAAATACCAAACTATAGATATACTTCAATGATAAAAAAACATATTCTTGACTAAGGATTTACTAAGGATTTCTAAGGATATCCTTAGTTTCAACCATTTGGAGAGGGTCTAAAGAGAACTATTATATTTTATTGTATGAAAACTTTGAATGAAACCAAAAGCATAGAACATCATCCCATACATCTTTGTGGTACATTTCTTAACTTTATTAGTTCTTTAAATAAACACATCAAAATATCATTTTTATTTATTTATTGTTTTTCTATTGTGTAATTACTCGTTTAATCTTTTTTTATTAATCCTAACAAATCCTCAAATTAAAAGCCGATCAACGGATCCAATGTGTCAAGTAGGAGTAAGTGAGCCTAATTTTAAGATTAGCCAACTTCATTTATGTTTTTAACATTCTTCAGTAAAAGGTACCATGTCCCCCTAACTTTTTAGCCTATTTGAATGACTATGTTTGAGCTAAAAGTATAATATGAAAGAAGAAGAGTTAAATCAAAATCATTAATTATCCATTTTTGTTTTATGTGGTTAACATACATGCTACAACAACATAGTGATTCACGTTAATTTTTATTTTCTTTTAAATTACTCACATGATGAAAATGATTGCAATACATGATGCTGCAACTGCACGCATCAATTTCTCCTATTTTATATCATATAGTCATTAAAGAATGCATTTTCATCTTTTAACATTGATTATAATCTGTCATTTTAATACCAAATTTAAAATAGTCACATTATATGTATCATGCATCATATAATATGTGAACCATATGAATTGACACATAATATGATGATGTGATCTATGATGACATTGTAGCTAACATGTCAATGTATTATGTATATGGCTGAAAAACACTTTAAAAGTATCGTCTGTTTAAAAAAGATGTTAGAAGATACATATAATATAAAGTTTTCTTAAAGTTTAGAATATACAATAGGAAATTTATAAGAATTATACATGCAATAACAAAAGATGTAAACGTTTAATACACTCTAAGAAAGATAATTTCTTGAAAAAAAAATATTTTAAGCTAAATATATGCAAGGTATGAAAGAGATAAATTTGAATTTTATATGATGAAAATAAGAGATGTTTTCTTTCATGTTCAAGTGATATTTTGATGAAAATTAGTAAAAGGAAACGTATGTAAAGTTTATGAACTCACATGATAGGTGTTTTCATGCATGATGTGTGTACTTACAAAGAACTTATATAAATTTTTCATTCTTGTGTTATTTGTTAGTTTGGTTTATTGTTTTCTTTATATTTTCATTTTACTTTCCTAACAGAGTTCTATTCGAGCTTCTCAACTTATTTTATTACTTTTTATCAAGTGAGATTCCACTTCAACTTGATCTATCAAATTTTCATTTTTCTCTTAATTCATCGAGTGAGTTACCTTAATCGTTATCTCAATCTTTTCGCTTTATTCATTTCACATCTTTTAACAATTGGACTATTTTGACCAAATCACAAAACATTACACTTTCATCACTTCCATTTCTTTCCAACATTTTCAATCAACCAATTTGACTCATCAAAACTCCTTTCGCTTGACGTGACGGTTTTGGCTTCTTTTTTTCGTTCATATATGTATATAGATATATGTATGTTGTGTGTGTGTAGTGTGACGGTTTAAAATTTAGCATTCAGTGTGAATGATTGTAAGTAAAATGTTTGTATTCTTAAGTTTGTTTGAAGGAGAAAGAAAAATATGAGCGTGAAATGTTAAAACTAACGTGACAGGTTTAAAACTAAGTTAATAGTTAAAGATTGTATAAAGAACAATCTCCGTGTGAACGGTTAAAGATTGTAAAAAGAACAATCTAAACAAATTTGTGGATGTTAATTGTTAAATCACAGCGTTAAACTCACCACAACACACGTACACACACACACACAAAATGTCAACAAAACAAAACCCAGAAATCAGAAAAGACCCGATAAACAACCGGTTCGTGATCTTGTCTCCAGCACGATCTCGCAGACCATCAGACTTCAAATCAAAACCGAAACCCACACCCGAATCATCAAACGGGTCAAGCTCCAACACTGCCACGTGTCCATTTTGTGCCGGAAATGAACACCAATGTGCCCCAGAAATATTCCGGTCACCGGAAATTTCTTCTTCTGATTGGAAAGTACGTGTGATTGAGAATTTGTATCCTGCACTTAGTAGAGACATTGAAGCTAAAGCTGCTGCTGATGATGATGATTGTCAGATGGAAGAGGGATATTTTCTTCAAACCGGGTTCGGGTTTCATGATGTGGTGATTGAGTCCCCGGTTCATTCGGTTCACTTGCCGGATTTATCGGAAGATGGAGTTGCAGGTGTTTTGCTTGCTTATAAGAAGAGGGTTTTACAGCTTTGTGATGTTGAGTCGATTAGTTATGTTCAGGTATTTATTTGCAAAGTTCTTTATTAATACATTTTGTTCATGTTTTAGAATTTGCGGTATATTTTGACTGGCAAGTTTAAGTTATTGACTATAAAGTTTAGATTTTTGTTACAAATTTTATGATTTTGTATAGGGTTAGTTATGCATTTGCACCTTACATTTGTGTTTTCGAAGATTTTTTTTTTGTTAATATAGTTGTTTTTGTCTTCCATTGTATATAAAAAGATTATGTAAAATATAATTTTGACAATGTGGGTATCTAAAATGTTATCATGCCTTTGCAAAATCTAGTTTTTAACACTAGTTGTTTTTGTCTTCCATTGCTTATGTGGCGGATCATGTGGATAAAGTGAAAGTTATCAGAGTGAATGGTATAGTTCCCCTCACCCAGGCCTTTGCGCCATGAGGGTCACACCACTTCAGGGGTCGCTTGCTCACTTTCTGGTTTCCTGCATGTAAGGACTAAGGAGCATGGTCACGAGCTCTGCCATGCGTCAAAAACTTACATGTATTGTCTTTAGATGTTATTACAAGTAGTAAAAATAGTGTGAAGTTGTGTCACCCTTTTACTTGTTATAGAATGATACTTACGTACAATGGTAATAGGATGCATTGCTTGACTATTGTTTACGTGATTATATATTCAAATTTGAAACTGGGAGTAAATCATATATATATTTAGCATGAATGGTAGAACAAACTGAAGAGATAATTTTGGATTGACTTCTAGAAAATAAATTGTTTGGAATATCTAAATTGTGTAATGCATCATTCTGTAAGTCTTTGCTTTGATTAAGAGTTGGGGCTATATTTGATTGCTTGTTAATGGAAAAAATTGTCAGCAGGTTTATTGCAATTTCATCAGTTTTCATAATAAGCTTGTGAACACATATTGATATTTTGAAGTTTAGATAGCTTAGTTTATTTAGAGGAGTGCTTAACTCTTATAGATAGCAGTGAGAGACGTATTTGATATCAGAAGTGTTTTATTTCCTGTTTCTGGGTAAGTTACTCGATATCCTTGCTGTTCGTTCAGAAATGTTTTCTTGTTTTGTCACCGGGTTTCTTTTGTATGATATGTTCGAATTATGGCATAGCTTTATGAATGCTTTTTAACATAGAAAAGGTTTACCTCCACATATTGTATCGTTTCCTGTCTAGCAAGAAAGAAAAAAAAAATTTCTTTTATCCTAACCTAATGGATGTAGGCTAAAAACGTAGTCCAACTAATACTATGGAGTCAAAATCCTAGATTTTGTTTACATAGAAACGGGAAACTTCATTTGATTGTCACTTAAATGGAGGTGACGTTTGCTCATTGATGCACACCTTGTGATTCAACTGACTATTCACAAGTATAGCCAACAAAATGAGGTGGTCGGTCAATAGGTAAACCTTTAAAACAAGTACTAAATGGTTTGGTTCACCCGCCAACAAATTCTTGTCCTTTTTTTGTTACATAAATAGCGTTAGTATGTTAAATTATGTTTGGGATTTTGGTTAAAATAATGATAACAAGTTTTGAAAACAATTTAGTATGTTGTGCGCACTTTGTATGCGATTTTAGTTGTTAAACCAGTCAACCTTTCTTCAGCCAAATTGTCTTATATTACTCTCTCAAACAGTTATGAATATAAAATATGAAATGTGTTACTTAAAATCGTATCTTATGAAGAAATTGTCAGTCTATTCTGCCCGTTCAGATCTCTTTATTTATCACTTACTTTTTTTTTTCCGTATACATTTATATAATTTGTCTTATTATGTGTTATGAAGGTTTTCAAAAATTATGGTGCCTCAGCTGGAGCTTCAATGAGTCATTCACACAGTCAAATTTTAGCTCTCCCGGTTATTCCTACCACTACCTCTACTCGTCTCGACAGCATGAAAAAGTATCATAATCAAACAGGAAAGTGTGTTCTTTGCGACATTCAGGCAGACAATGTATTAATTGATAGATCGACCCATTTCATGTCCATCGCTCCATTTGCATCAAGTTTTGCTTTTGAGACTTGGATTGTTCCTCTCTATCATTCCTCCCACTACCATGAAATTCATGAAGATAAGGTACTTCGGTTGTTATGTTTGTATCAGATAACTTTTATGAATGCTAGAGCCTGGAGGTGTCAAATCATGTGGCCGGGTAACATACCAAAACGGACAATTGCTAGTACAGGTTGCTGGATTTGAAATTCATCAGTGACTACTGACTAATTTGGGTGGCTTATTGTTGCAGGCTATGGATCTTGGAGGACTACTGAAACTTACGCTTCAAAAGTTGGCCTTGCAGTTGAATGACCCGCCTTATAACTTAATGATTCATACATCTCCTCTTCGAGTCACTTCCTCACAATTACCTTACGCTCATTGGTATATACAAATTGTACCTCAGTTATCAACAATTGGTGGATTTGAAATGGGAACAGGGTGTTACATAAACCCTGTATTTCCAGAGGATGCTGCAAAACTCCTTCGGGAGGTGGAGGTTCCAAAGAAGGGTTAAACCTATTATAGTTTCATGTTACTTGGATTTATAGAGAACATCTGTTTAACATTTCATAGTTTGTAACATTATGCTTATCATAATAAAAGAAAAACTTGAGACAGATGAAATTTCAATATGCTTACAACAAACTCCTTTTACAGAACATGCATCAGTTATTGTAACCACAAACATAGAACAAAATCATTTTTTGACAATGATCAAAAATCAGGTAGGTACGAGGTTGTAACCTTCATCAGAATCTCGTACCCACAAAAAACAAATGACTGCAATTAACAGAACAAATAGCCCAGAGGCAATGCTGATAGCTGACGGTATCTGAGATTTTGCCTTAGCTACAGGAACAACAAGTTCTTGAGAAAGCTGAGAATTATTGTTCTCAGTTAATGGGATGTCTCCAGTTGAAGAGACAGATTCTGTGGTGCCATTAAGCTGTTCTTTATTAGTGTAGCTCTCATTGAGGTCGCTATAGACACCGTTTAGATCATTATTTGAATTAGGGCTCCAGTTGAATTTGCTAGATGCGGGACTACCGAATCTTCTGCTTTGGTTTTCCGAGCTGTCGTCATTTCGAACCTGAAGAGATTTAACCAGTTTTCTAGGAGTCGTGAAAAGGTTCATGTTGTCAACATTAACATATGATCTTGATCTCTGAAACAAAAATTGGCATTTAGAATATATTGGTTAATAAAGGTGGCCATCTCGACCCATTTATTGATTGTGTTACATCCAATGAAACGAATAGGTAAAATAAAATAAAATAGCTAAACACAGAAACACATCAAATGGGTCAATAGTTACCGAAAGTATATTTGTAATGCATAAAATGTCTAAACATCATAATCATTTTATTTAGAAAACTATATTGCAATTGAATTAACATAGTTCTTTAATCATAGTTGGGACACTAATTTTTCATGAAAATTCTTAAGCTTAGATAAGAGTCTTTTGGACAGAACCAACCAAATCCAGACTCACCATGACTCGTACCTTAAAAAAGACACACTAACTTGTTACCCAAACTGTCCAACTTGTGTATAATACCACCAAATTGGTTCAAAGATCTGAAAGAGAGCAGGTATGTTAGATTTACCTGAGGACTAGAAGTAGCACTTCTCGAGTAGCCATTAGTTGGGCTTCCCTGCGAGAAACCTAAAAACCCGTCTTCATAATCTCCTTGGGTCTCAGAGCTTTCTATGACACTTTCAGAAGGGCTTCTCGAGTCGCCATTAGACGGGTTTCTCTGCAAGAATCCCGAAAACCCGTCTTCATAATCTCCTTGGGTCTCAGAGCTTTCAATGACACTTCTAGGGGTATTCCCTCCGGAAAATAGTCCATCTTTCAGAGACACATCGACATTGCTCCAGAGTTTTCGATTAATACTTCTTGTATCAGAATCACTATCTCGAGATGCAAAACTAATTGAAAATGGTGAATATGAAATAGAATTGTAGTCACCATAAGATTCCATAGTTACTGATCGAGGTGATCCAGTAACGGGTGACAGATCTCTTCTATGCTCATGTCTAGATCCTTTCTGGATCAAGAGTCTTTTAGCAGTCTGTATTGCTTCAAAAGCTGCCCCTTTAACATACGCCATTTGATCATTTTGACACTTCTCCATTTCTCCAATCACAAAGGTTAATTCAGACATTATACTCTTGTAGTCCAAACTCCTCATCAGATAGTTCACCATTTGAATAGCCGATAGTCGTTTCTGAGAATTCCCCTCAGCAACACCCATGTTCAAGATCCCGACACCAGACCTAATCAACAATCTTGCATAATCTTCCACAACTAAACCGTTATGTTTAGCTAAAGCCTTGACTAAATCCATATGTGAATTGGCCTGCATAGGCTTTTCCAAAGCCGCAGCTACCCTTTGACAAACCTCATTCACCATTTCACTAGAAGCAAATCGCCAATTATCCGATTCCACAAGAGCTCTTAAACAAAGAGCAGCACCAGAAGATAAATTCTCTTGGCTAGCTAAAAGAGAATCCGAAAGAGGCTTACACAGAGAGTAAATAATTTCCCTTTTCTTGACATCAGGTGTCGTGGGATCCATCCCATATCTTGCAACGGCAGGGACAACCTTTGAGCATGCCTGATGAAGAGCAAACGAGCCTGCGCTAGAATTCAAAGTCTTGATGATGGTCATCATGATATTATCAATTTGAGGAACGATTTTAGTCCCATGAACACGAGCAAGTACTTCATAAAGCGAGATTGTGTATTCACCAGATGTTAATCCAGTTTCTTTAGTCTCAGAAACTTGAGCAAGAAAGATGGGAATCGCCTTCGAATCCAAATCCTTTACATAGCCCTTCAACGCTTTCATTGCTGATTTCCTACTATCTGCATCCTTATCAAGATTTTCTAATTCGCGTCTCACCACCGGGGTCAAATTTCTTCCCATCTTTCTAAAAAACTATAAGAGAAACCACACTGTATTGAATCAAATCCAACATATAAAACATAACATTACATATATAAAACACAAGCAAAATGAATAAACCAAAATGCTCTGAATTTACCACAAGAACATCTTTTATTCAATTAGTTGTTTCTTTTAAAATTTTCAGAAAATTTGTAAAGAAAACTAACCGTTTTTATTAAGTTTTGAATGAATAAACCTACACACATTCAACATAAACAACACGAAAAAGATGATACTTCTAATAATCCAAATCTACTATTGATGGTCATAAAATTATCACTTTTTAACAAACTTCTATAGTTAGTTCATGTGTTTAAAGCTTTTATTTATCAAACTACAAATTTCAAAAATAATTACTGTACTTTGTAAACTTTTTACACCTGGCTCAAAACACTATTACATGAACAGAATAATAATAATAATAATAATAATAATAATAATAATAATAATAATAATAATAATAATAATAATTTCAAGAAATTTCCAAACCATGAATTGGGTTTTTTTTTATAATTTTTTTAGAACAGTAAATATCAACACACCATGTAATATTTCACACACTTGTCGAGCTGAACCCACAACCTCATAGTTGTTGGGGCCAACTCACGTACCGCTAGGCTATACCATTTAGTCCACGAATTTTACAAAATTTTCAATTGGACTAAAGTATCAAACTTTGAACCAAAATAGATCTAAAAATCTCAAATCTTTTGTGGGAATTTCAAGATTCAAACACAAATGAGCAAATACATTATAAAAAGTTCCAAATTCATCAACAAGATTCAAACTTTATTGAAAAAGAATCAATACCTGTTTAACCCACAAAATCTTTAGCACTAATTTGGCCTTAATCTTTCATGAAATTGATGAAGAGCTTAGTTTTTTGTTAAAGAAATAAGAATCAAGAATGAAGGATTGAATTTGATTGGAATTTCGACAACAGAGATTTTCGGTGGAAATGTAGTAATGTAATTGGGAGTAGTGTTTTTATTTTGAAATTTGAGTATTCCCCCTTTTTCTTTATAAATATAAATATATATTTTTTTTTATTTACTGGGTTTCCATCTAATTTCAAATCTTTGTTTTTATTTTTATTTTTTATTTTGAGAGGTATGAGTGGTGATTCACTCTTTCCTTACCATCATTCAAATAGACCAATCATCATTTTTATCAAATTTTTTTTTAACGGATATGGTAATTTATCTACTCTTACCATCATTTTTTAATTAAATAAAAAATAACCAGCGAGAACAAAGTAATTAAAACATGAGGGCCCACAAAAAACAAAAAGATGAATTATGGTATACGGTTTCACTACCCACATCATACCAACTTTCATAAAGCTTCAAAGGGGTGGGGGTGATGTTTGAACTATGGGTTCAACCAAACCGCATGTATACCCGCATCTACTCCCACCTCCCTTAGTAGTGTTTGATTAGCTCTTTACCAACAATCCCTTAATTATAATGAAAATGATTTTATTATTATTATTATCTTGTTTAGAGTTGACAATCAATTTTCGATTCCATGGATTTCATGTTACCCAATTCTGATCAATGTGAATACTTCAATAGTTCAATGTAATGTAACTAAATAATCTACCTTTATTTGAACCCTTATGAGCTTTTTTTTTTTAAAAAATTTGTATCGACATATTTTTTGGTACATTGAGTTTTATATGATCAGATATATCATAATTTTAAAAACAATTGGTATTATGATTATCATAGCCATCTCATGTCAATATAATATGTCAAGACACAAGTTGAAGTGTTTAATGTACTAGGTTGGTACGAACACAATCTCCACTACAATAGTGTAGCGATTATTAGAATAGGGATCTTATGGTTTGTATATCTTTTTATTTTGTTTCTAATAAATTTATTTGTAGAATGGATGATAGGAAGAAAGAGAAGTAAAACAAGTATTATATCTAACATTTAGGTTAAAAGGATAAAAAATTTTTACGAATATTAATTTTTCAGAAATGACATGTCCCAGACATATGTAAATTTAGTCATATTTGAATGTTTGTTTCTCTTCAAAACTATTATTGTTTGTTCATCCCCCTCCTATGTTGTAATCTACACGAATACGGCCTACTTTGATCATATATATTTATGAGTAAATTATACGGATGGTAAGTATATCCCAGATTACCCTTTCGGTACAAACTTTTGAAGTTCCACTCGGGTCATATCCGAACTTGCAAATTTCTACTCGAACCATACCCATTTCAGACGGCCATCTATTTGGCTGTTAAGTCCAGCCACATGTTGTGCACGTGAGGACTATTTTCGTCATTTTCTTACCACAAGAACCAAAAGTGTATATCTATATCTACCTATCCAATATATATATATATATATATATATATATATATATATATATACTAGATTGTGCCCGCGCGATGCGGCGGCAATGATCTTAGCGGCGGCGGTGTAGTGGTGGCGGTAACGGGTGGCGGTGGAAAAGGGTGGTGATGGTTGTGCCGGCGGCGGTGGTGTGATTATAGATGTAAATGTAATCGATATAAAAGAGGATAATGTATTTATTTTAGTAGTTGAAGGATAGATGTTGTAAATTATTTCATTAATGGTATTTTAGGTATATTGGTTAATTATAAAAAGAAAGCTTTTGAAATTA
>JAOXNX010000010.1:25171-36904 GCA_028566075.1 Solidago caesia
GTTAGCACTCGGTATTCACTTCAGAAATAACCTCAAATAGCATAATAATGGTACTACAAGACAAACACAGCATGAATCACAAAGGCAGCTATTGTGCAAAGAAAGCTAGTACTGAGGGGAAAAGGGGGAAGGAGTCATGAGATTCATGATTCCAACCGTCTCAAATCTCACTAATAAGATTCTACCAACTCACTCTAACCCTCCAAACCATCATTTTTAATTGCGCCCATGAGATCCAACCCTCCCAAAAAAAAAATAATTTTAAATATATTAAACAATTTAACAAAAACCTAACAATTTATTAATAATTAAAAAAAGTGCGTTGCAAATTTTTTATTTATTAAATAATTATATAAAAACATACTTTTATAACAACATTACATTAAATTAGAAAACACATTTCATTAACAATAAAATAAAAATGATCAATTTATAAATACTCTAAAAATAATTTATAACTTAAGTCTAAAAGACTAAAACTTCAGGACCTAAAACAAAAATAAATTTACATCTAGAATTAAAAACTTATCAAAACTTCAAAGAGATAAATTGATTTATTTATAATTCGTCTTCTTCCTTGCAAGTGGAACCTACAACACACAAAAAAACAGTTTAAATATTATTAAAAACAGAGGTAAATTATTATGTTTGTTAATTATTGGCCAACTCAAAAAAGAAAACATGGATAAATGTGTTGCCGAACGTTCAAATGCATACTTCAATTGGAAGCTATCACAAACTAGATGCTTACAGTCCTTTTTTCTCTCCCAGTGCTTTCAACCATCCCACTTTCAACCCGAGCTCAATCCGTGGGGCTGGCGCCGGTGTTTCCCGGCGGGTTAGGACTTAGGCCAAACCGTTGGGTGCCCAAGCTCCACTTCGTCCCCTCTAAATAACATCACACAGATCATATGTCTTAATCATATGTGATTGGCTTTCAAGAGGGTAAAAAACCCTGCTTTCATTGGTTTAATTAACATTATGATTCTAAATCTTCATTCTCAGCCCTTTAGAAATACTTTTTGTCATATTCTGAATGTGACAACCGTCTCGAGTCATGTACTTGTCTTATGTTCTGACGTTCGATATTCTATTTTTGGACTGGTTTAAAATTTTATTTCTATTTTTATGTGCAATGTACGTTCTATCGACATTAATAAAGTTTTAATTAACTTTAATGAAATAAACGTTAAATATCCCAAGGTATTATGCTTAGTGCCTTAATAGGATCACACGTAAATTTTGAGAATTTATCGTGACTATTTACGATAATTTACGGACTAACGTTCAAACAGCAGATATTATACCTGTTAATAAGGAAACCCATTTGTGAAGTAACTTAAATATCTTCTAATCTATCTATCTTCACGGTATCACACACGCACACACTTTACCACCTTTTTTTGGGTAAAGGGGGGAACACCCCGGTAACTTTTATAACAACACCCAAAAACATTACAATACAAGTAGTGTGACAGAGTATCACACTAATTCAAATATGAGACATGCCCCATATATGTAAACAAAAATAAACTAGCAAAACACAGCCAGATTACCAATCAACTATATGCGCTTATTACAGACAATAAGCAACATAAACTTAAAAAGAAGGAATGCATAAAAGACTACTCGCCATCAGTGGTATCGTTCTGCATTTGAATTCCCCAATCTGCAATCATGCTACAAACTCTAGGTGTCCTCTTGAACTTCAACCTTAATAATCTTGAGCGCACTATATCCAAGATAAGTTTAGCAAGACTATCCGGTGGACGAGCATGGTTAGCAAATAATCTATTATTCCTCTCCTGCCATACATAGTACGCGGTAGCTGCAACTAGCAATTTCGCGACAACATTCATAAACGATTTTGACTTGGAGCGAACAATAAGCCAAGACACAATAGAAGACCAGCTGCTGGGAACATTAGGCATATAGGCTTTGTCTCGAACAGCCTTCCACACCTGGTCAGAATAGCTACAAGTGAAGAACAAGTGATCATGTGAGTCATAATCGGCTACGCATAATGCACAACACATCACATCCATGTTTTTCCTCCTAGTCGGGCTCCATGAAAGAATTTTATCCTGTGTTAGAAGCTTTCCACGCATAATGAGCCACATCAAGAAAGCATGCCGTGGAATACACTGCCCAAACCAAACCATACCAACCCAATCCACCATTTGACCTCTACTGCGAATTGAATTCCAAACTGTTGAAGCCGAGACCATATTGATAATACCATCCACCTTCCAGCATAATTGATCAGCCTTCGCAGGATGCAACACAATATTTGGGATAGAATTAATGATAGGGAACCGGTCCCTCCAGTCAACAGGCCATAACCATTCCTCGTTAGTACTTAGATCAGCAACGGTTGTTTTCAAAGAAAACCCTGCCCTCCTTATGTCACTGGGACGAACAATATTTTCCAATGGCCCCAAGTCACACCAAGTATCATACCAGGCAGAGGCGTTCCGACCATTACCAAGTTGAACCCATATAAAATTCCGAAGAGAATGACGAAGCTGCAACAATTTGCGCCAAGCCCAAGAGCAAGATGAAGCAGGAGGAACAGCCCAAAAATTTCGACCCTTAAGCTTGTATGCGTAAATCCAATCCACCCAAAGTGAATCTCGATGATCTAAAATACTCCAAACATGAGCCGCCATTAAGGCTTTATTCATTTCTGTTATCTTTCAGATACCCAAGCCGCCCTCATATTTAGGAACACACACATCCTTCCAAGCCACTTTTGCTCTCCCATTTTGCATCGGTCCCTGACACCAAAGGAAACCTCTCATCGTTTTTTCAAGGTCTTTAATAATCCGGGATGGCAAGATAAAAACTGAAGACCAATAGATATGCATAGACGAGAGAACCGATACAATAAGTTGCACTCGACCAGCAAAGGAAAGGTATCTATTACTCCAAGTCGTAATCCTCTTCTCCATACGCTCCACAAGAATTTTACAATCTTTATAGAGGAGACGAGATGAGATTAGTGGAACACCCAAATAACGAACTGGAAGTATGCCTTCATCAAACGGTAGAATACTAAGAATTGCAGCTTTTACCGTATCCGACACATTGCAAAAGAATGCCGTACTCTTCTGTACACTAGGCACCAGTCCCGACATCTGCTTAAACATATCCAGCGATTCCATGATAACAGTAGCCGATCCAGTATCACCCCGAGCAAAAAGAAACAAATCGTCTGCAAAACAAAGATTGATGATCTTTTGTTTCTCACACCTACTATGAAACCGGAATGACAAATTATCCCGAACTTGTTGCTGCAGGATGAGTGTTAGTACTTCCATCACTACAGTAAACAAATAAGGTGAAATAGGATCACCTTGACGAAGCCCTCTCTTGCCTCCAAAAAATCCATGCAGATTACCATTAATACTAATAGAGAAAGACGTCAATGAAACACATAACATAATCCATTTTACCATCAGCGGATGAAATCCAAATCCCAGCATAGCCGCTTTTAAGAACTCCCAATCAACGGTGTCGTAGGCCTTTTGAATATCTACTTTAAAAGCACATTTTGGTGGACCAAATCTTCTATGATAATTGTGCATAAGCTCTTGAGTTAGAAGAATATTGTCCGATATCTTCCTACCAGGTACAAATGCAGATTGGTTGATACTAATTACCCCATTCAAGCCATCTTTAAATCGATTAGCAAGTATTTTGCTAATACATTTATATAAAACATTGCAACAGGAAATGGGCCGATAATCATTAATGTAGGAAGGAGTAGGGACCTTAGGAACCAAAGCAATAATAGTATGGTTGAGTTCCTTTAACAGCTTCCCTTTTCTGAAAAAATCATGAACCGCCAAAGTAACATCCTTGCCTACAGTATCCCAAGCATTCTTGAAAAATGCTGAAGAGAACCCATCAGGCCCAGGTGCCTTGTTCTCACCAATAGAAAACATAGCCAGTTTAATTTCCTCATCCGTAACAGCTCGTATCATGTTCAGCGCAATCTGTGGGTCCAGCTTCAACGAGAATAAATCCGGAGCAGGTTGAAGAGAAATATCACCCTCAATGCCTAAAAAATTCTGGTAATGCTGAACAAACGCTGTTTGAACATTCCCTCCTTCATAAGTAACACCATGAGCATCCTTTATCGTATCAATACGGCTGCGATGAATCCTGCATTTCAAAGTATTATGAAAATAAGAAGTGTTAGAGTCTCCAAGCGCGAGCCATTCAACCTTGGATTTTTGCTTTAAGAAACATTCCTCATCAGAAACGGCTTCTTGAAATTTCTGAAGGCATAACCGTTCCTGCTCCCTCAGCATAACATCATCAGGGTTCTTATCAATTCCGACTTGCAATCTGTCTAATTCAGCTCTAAGACGCTCCACACATTTATGTAAATTTCCTTGAGAAAACAGCAACTTTCTTAGAGGGGATTTTAACTCTTTTAACTTTTTAGCAACTCTGAATTGATTCACACCAGTTATCTGTGCCTCCCACCCCTTAGCAACAATGTCATGAAACCCATCTTTGCGGACCAAAAAATTAGCAAACTTAAACGGTTGTTTCCGACTTCTAGCTATACTCGGCAGTTTCAAAACACATGGAGAGTGGTCAGAGATTCGGTAAGGTTGAAAAACAGCGCATGCAGCAGGAAATAAATCCGTGAACTGTACATTACCCATAACTCTATCAATCTTTTTCAGAATGCCAATCCCTTGCTTCGGTTTCTGGTTCCAAGTATAATGCAATCCTGTGCTATTAATATCAAACACTTCCAACACATTAACACATTCATTAAATTCTCGCATGCCTATATTAGTAGTAGAGGATCCTGAAGAGCTATCCTCAAGATTCAAAGACGTATTGAAATCACCAAGAAGGACCCATGGGCGATCCTTAACAAACTCCTTATGAACACACAAATTACGCCACAATTCTCTTCTATTCTTGTAATAATTATCGGCATAAATAAACGAACAAAACATAGCTTTCTTATCAACCTTAAATATTACCTGAATATGCATGGCTTGATCCGATTGAGCTAATATCATCACATCCACTACATTCGAATTCCACCCAAGAATAATGAGCGCTCCTTTGCTACACAAACCCCCATTAGAAGTCCAATCCCAAGTACGACATATCTTCTTACACACTTTAAATAACCTCGACACATCCATATGCGACTCAAGAATAGCACAAACATGAAGATGATTCTCTAACACTACCTGACGAACCTCACTTTGTTTCAGGGGACGGTTCAATCCTCTAATATTCCATGAGGCCAAGCTACTCATTAAAAACCTCCGAAGCAGGAGTGCTCGCCCCTGGTTTTGTAGTTTCCACTGGTTTTGTACCTGACGACATGAATGCAGCAGTTTCATTATCAATGATGTTAATCATTTCCTCCCCATCAGAATCAATAGTCACCTCAAAAGTAGACTTAAATGTATCATTCTGCCCCACATTGCCTTCTGTATTGGTTGCCATACCAGCATCCTCACCAAGGACATCAAAAGAATTCCGTGTATGGATCGTCTCCTTAGTGGTATTCCCTGCCGAGCCCGAAGTACTAGGAACATCCATAGGGGTTTTCTTCCCCACCGGACGATATTCAAACTTTGATTTCTGCTTATTAAGAACAAATCCAGCCTTCGTTTTATTCTTTTTTTGTACCGCAATAAACCCCTCATCATCAACATTAGCATTCTGCTTAGTAGACCGAGTTAACTTGGGACATGTTTCAGATTTATGACCAAAAATACAACATTGAGCACACCGTGGAGGTTTCCACTCGTATTTCACTTTCATCATCTCCTTAGTATACCCCTCCCCATCTAAATCCGGGATCGCAATCGATAACACATCCTTATACTCATTTTCAGCTGAAATTTCAATCAAGGCACGAGCATAACTACTCCTACCCCATGATTCAGTGCACATAGAACTCGTATACCCATCAAGCAATTTAGGATTACCTAATTTAGTAGCCAGCAAACTGAGACCATCATCTGTGTAAGCTGCAATCGGTACATTATGAATCTTAATCCACACCGGTACCTCTTTAACCTCCTCCTTACACAACTTTGCTGTTGGTGACCATACCTTTAAGAAAATTGGCACATTCCTGATTAACCATGGACCTCCTTCAAGCACATTAAGCATACCTTTACGGTCAGAAAATCTAAAAAAGAAAAACCCATCCGCGTTCATCATTACCTTCTGCAATCGAACAATTATTTAAACAAGACAAAAAACCCTAATTCTCTCTCTCTAGGCGAATGGCGACTTCCTTCATTCTTTTTCCGATTTCTCTAATCTTGACGTGATGAAGCTTGTAAATATGTCCCTCTCACAGGTTTTCGGATTCTTCTGGGATTCGGGGACTTGTTGAAGTGCAGGTTTGAGCTTTATTATTTCGGATTAGGGTTTTCTGTTTTCGTTTTTCGCTTAGGGTTAGGGTTTTTTCCTGGTTTTGTTCTTCACGTAGTTTATTTTATTCGTTGTTCTGGTGCATGGTGCTGGTCTGTGATTATTTTTGATTCGATGAGCAATTCTGAGAGAGGTGCGAATGCTAGGGTTCCTTCTGGCCTGGCGTCGAAAGTGAAAAATATAGATGGGAGAAGAATTCCTGTACGTACAGTTCTTAAAAATCCAAACCCTAATCAGGGGAAGGATGCTAGTGCAGGTCATAAACATGTGAAATTTAATGTGGATACTCCGCTGGGTGGTGGTTCTAATGCCACCGATGAAACTCCTAGTGGACATGATACTGTTAATAGGGGAGCGGGTACTGATAACAAGAGGGATGGTCGTGCTTCACCATTGTCGCCGGATAAAGCTAGGGCTTTTTTTGCAGCTGCTTCTGGTAAAGATTCCGATGATTATAATGATTTTGGTTTCCCTAGCTCTGCTGATTATAAGCAGCGGCATATGGAAGATATTGCGAGGGAGCGTGATGGGGAATCTGGACAGGAGCATGAGGTTGCCGCGGATGATTTGAATGGCGGGGTAAATCCTGATGGTTTGAATGGGGGGGGGGTAAAACCTAATGATGATGAATTGGAAGGTGCTGCTACTTCTAGTAAGGGTAAAGCTCCTATGTCTTATGCGGCTAAAGTTACTGCTACAACAGCAAGTAGGAAAGTGAACTTCAGGAAGATGGAATCGGAGGTGGTCCAGGATGGAGTTGATATCGTTCTACCAAGAGCTTCGGTTCGTGAGGTACATAGTAGGTTTCAAAATACGTTGGTTGGCTATTTTCTTGGTAAACGTCTAGCTTTTCCAGTTGTGGAAAACTTTGTTAGGAATAACTGGAAAAATCATGGTCTTTCGAAAGTAATGATGAATGCTAACGGGTTTTTCTTTTTCAAATTCAATGGGAAGGCTGGGTTGGAAAAGGTCTTGGAGGAGGGACCTTGGATGATTAGGAGTGTTCCTCTTTTGTTGAATGTTTGGTCACCTACTATATCCCTTAAAAAGGAGGAAATTAAAAACATTGTGGTTTGGGTGAAGATGCATAATGTTCCCATGGCAGCTTATACCGAGGATGGGTTGAGTCTTCTAGCCTCTAAACTTGGTACTCCTAAAATGCTTGACTCGTATACTACAACTATGTGCCTTGAGTCTTGGGGTAGAAGTGATTTTGCTAGGGCGTTGATTGATATTTCTGCGGATTCGGGGTTCAAAGATGACATTACTATGGCTATTCCGGATATGGAAGGAGAGGGTTTTACGAAAGAAAAGGTAAAGATTGAATACGAATGGAAGCCGCCAAGGTGTTCCACTTGTTGTATTTTTGGTCATAATGATGCTCAATGTCCTAAGAATGTGAAAGTGACCCAGAAAGCTACACCAAAGGTTGACACTGAAGGTTTCCAGGAAGTGAAGAAGAAAGCTAGGAAGGGGGTTAATCTATCCTCACAAAAACAGAATTTCGTTTATCGACCAGTTGCCAAACCTAGCAAACCTGCTGATGGGGCAAGCACCTCGAAGATTAGCACATCAAATAAATTCGATATCTTAAGTGAACATGATACTAGCTCGACCCGGCATACTGCTGCATATGAGTCTAAACAGCCAAGTGTTGAAACTGATGATAGCTTTGATGAAGGTGTGGATGAACATATCGAAATGCTTGATGAAACAGAAAAATTCATGGCTAGTGGAACGACACCACCTACTTTCTCTGAGGGGGCAAGCACTCCCGTTGATCATGGTGTTAATGGGTAGTTTAGCTGCATGGAATATAAGGGGCTTGAACCGGTCTCTGAAACAAAAAGAGGTTCGTCAGGTGGTTACAGAAAATCATTTACAGGTTTGTGCTATTATGGAGTCACATATGGATGTTGCGTCAGTGTTTGATGTTTGTAAACAGATTTGTCGTACCTGGGATTGGACTTCTAATGGGAGTATTTGTGATAAAGGCACGAGGATTATTGTGGGTTGGAATGCGGATCTTGTCGATGTTATGGTCCTCTCGCAGTCTAGCCAGGTAATGCATATCCAGATAAATTTTAAGATTGATAAAAAAGTGCTGTTCTGCTCGTTTGTTTATGCAAAAAATCATTATAAGGAGCGCAGGGAGCTGTGGCAAAATCTTTGTATGCATAAAACATTCGTTCATAATCAGCCTTGGTGTCTTCTTGGTGATTTTAATTCCTCTTTGAATCTGACTGATAAGTTTGCTGGGACTTCTTCTATTAATATTAGCATGCGTGAATTCAAGGAGTGTGTTGACGAAATTGAAGTGGTTGATATTAATAGGTCTGGGTTGCAATATACGTGGAATCAAAAGCCGAAAAAAGGGATTGGTATTCTGAAAAAACTTGATAGAGTTATGGGAAATTTGAAATTCATGGTGGAGTTTCCTGCGTCTCATGCCATATTCCAGCCTTACAGGGTATCTGATCATTCACCATGCGTTCTCAAACTTCCAAAAGTAACTAGGAACCGTGCAAAGCCGTTTAAATTTGCAAATTTTTTGGTTGATAAACCTGGTTACAAAGATATTGTTGCTGCGGCTTGGAATACTGAGTTAGAAGGTCACAACATGTTCAAGGTGGTTCGGAAACTGAAATCTTTAAAAACACCCTTGCGTCATTTGTTGTTTAAACAGGGTAATCTCCATGAGCGGGTTAATCTGTTACGGAAAGAGTTGGATTCTCTCCAAACTAAGATTGATGAAGATCCGGCTAATCTTGAGTTGAGAAAGCAGGAAATTGATTGTTTGAATGATTTTAAGGAAGCTAGTCTGGATGAAGAGATGTTTCTGAAACAAAAAGCTAAGATTAACTGGTTACAAGTGGGTGATTCAAACACAGCTTTCTTTCACAATACTGTCAAGTGTCGAAATCATAGAAGCCGTATTGAGGTAATCAAAGACATGGGAGGAGCTGTACATGAAGGGGGTGCGGTGTCTGATGCTTTTGTAAGTCATTATGAAGGCTTCTTGGGTATTGATGGTACGTCACACCAGCTTCCGGATAACCATTTATTTGTCACAAAAGTCCCGGTTCAAAAAGCCATGCATATGATCAGACATGTGTCGAATGAAGAAATTAAAGAAGCAATGTTCTCAATGGGTGATAACAAGGCCCCGGGACCTGATGGTTTCTCGGCTTTATTTTTTAAGAATTCTTGGGATATCATTGGTGTGGAGGTTTGTCTTGCTATCAAGGATTTTTTTCGGAATGGTACATTACTTAAAGAACTTAATCATACTATCATTGCTTTGGTTCCTAAAGTAGCTAATCCCACTTTTATCAATGATTTTCGGCCTATTTCATGTTGCAATGTTTTATATAAGTGTATCAGCAAGATTCTTACAAATAGGCTTAAAGAAGGGTTGGATGATATAGTGAACATAAACCAGTCGGCTTTTATACCGGGCAGGAGTATCTCGGATAATATTTTACTTACTCAGGAACTCATGCATGGTTATCATTTGAATAGAGGTGCTCCACGGTGTGCTTTCAAGGTTGACATTCAGAAGGCTTATGATACGGTTGATTGGTCTTTCTTGCGGTGTGCTCTTCTAGGGTTTGGTTTTCATCCCAAAATGGTTGCATGGGTCATGGCTTGTGTGACTTCTCCTTTGTTCTCGTTGAGCATCAATGGCAGCCTTCACGGATTTTTCAAAGGGAAACGGGGATTACGGCAGGGTGATCCTATGTCTCCTTATTTATTCACTATAGTAATGGAGGTCTTATCCCTGTTATTGCAAAGAGCGGCAGTTGATACAAATTTCAAATTCCATAGCAGATGTGAAAAAGAAAGTATTATTAATGTGTGTTTTGCAGATGACCTACTTTTATTTGCTCATGGTGATTTTGATTCAGCAAAGATGATTTTGGATGTTCTGAATGAGTTTAAAGAGATGTCTGGCCTTGTTCCTAGTGTGCAAAAAAGTACGGTTTTTTTCTGTAATGTTAACGAGCAGGTCAAAAGTTCTATTATGGCGCTTATGCAATTTGAAGTGGGTGTTCTTCCTGTTCGTTACTTGGGGGTGCCACTGATCTCGACCAGACTTGTATACCAAGATTGTGCTATTCTTCTTGAGCGGATGACTAAGAAGATAACAACCTGGAAAAATAAGTGTCTTTCCTTTGCTGGTCGCTTACAGCTCATTAATTCTGTTTTATCGGCTTTGCATAATTATTGGGCCTCTGTGTTTATTCTACCTGCTCGAATTATTGCTGAACTTGAACAAAAAATGCGGGGGTTTCTTTGGTGTCAAGGTGAGATGTCCAAAGGCAAAGCGAAAGTGGCATGGAAGTCAATATGTGTTCCGAAATATGAAGGTGGCTTGGGAATCAGGCGTATCTCTGATGTTAATAAATCGCTTATGACCACTCATGTTTGGAGATTACTTAATGATAAAAAGTCTTTATGGGTTAAATGGGTTCATTCTTATAAACTTAAAGGTCGCAACTTCTGGGATGTTCCACCTCGAGCATGCATGAGTTGGGGTTGGCGTAAACTCCTCCAGCTTAGGGAGACTATTAGACCCTTTTTCTGGTCTAAAATTGGTAATGGGAAAGCTACATCAGTATGGTTTGACAAGTGGGATGTTCATTGCCCTTTGATCAATCATATTTCTCCTAGGAACATTCACTCAGCTGGATTTTCTTTGAAAGACACGGTTGCTGATGTTGTTCATGAAGGTGTTTGGAAATGGCCTCAGGCTTGGTACGATTTATTCCCTGTTCTTATTGATTGCATGGTGCCTAACATATTACCGGATCAACATGATAAGCTGGGCTGGAGTGATGATGGTGTTAAATTAGTTGATTGTTCGGCGAAACAAGTGTGGGATTCCATTCGCAACCGAGGAGATAGGGTCGAATGGGTTAAACTGGTTTGGTTTTCAAAGTGTATTCCGAGGCATTCGTTTCTCCTTTGGCTTGTTTTGAAAAGGAAATTGAAGACTCATGATAAAATGAAACCGTGGGATGTTGGTGGGGCTGTTAACCTAAATTTAGTTTGTTGTTCTTTATGCAAATCAGGTCCAGACTCTCATCAACACTTGTTCTTTGAGTGTGCATACTCGTCTCAAGTTTGGATTAATATTAGGCGTCTGGCGGATATGGGGGATATTACCTGCTTGTGGGATGATGTTATTGCGTGTTTGATCAACAGGTCCAAGGGTAATTCGGTTAGAAATATCATTGGAAGACTTCTTGTAGCGGCTGCAGTTTATTATATTTGGCAAGAGAGGAATGCTCGTATGTTTAC
>JAOXNX010000010.1:52863-56066 GCA_028566075.1 Solidago caesia
TTGAACCCGGACCAAATTTGTATTTAACTCGTGATAGTATATATAATGAAACAAATACTAATACTAATGTGCAATCTGATTGTGTGCGTATGGTAGTTGTTTTTAGGGTTTTGAATTGGCCCCTCTTGATTGTATTTGCCTTGAGATATGGGCAATCTTAATAAAAATTTAATAAGAGATTTCAGGTTCGAATGCTATCAAGTACAATCTTGTGGTGGGAAGATTCAAAAATAGTCACGTGATACCCTAATTAAACGACATACATTTGATTAAAAAAAAACTCTATCTTCCCCGGGTAAGCTGAATTGGGAAAAGCTATCCGTTTACCAATTTACCGGAAATCTATCTTTGCAGATCTATCCCCAATTCAAAAAAATATACTTGTGATGGGTTATGTTCATGATAAAAATATAGTGAAATCACCTTTCCTATTCTTTCCCGGACCCCAATACGAAGAGTACACTCACTTTTTAATATACCCTCATCAGGAAAACCGGAGGAAGGGACCAATTTATCCAAGGAGCAAGAGTAACAAGTAACAATTTAGTTTATAACTAGATTTAGTCCCGTGTCAAATACACGGTTGTTTACGACATATTCAAGATAATATTAAATATATGTAATCTAACAAACTGTTAATTTAAATATAAAGAATGTAATTAAAATCATTATAAAAGAATGTAATACTTGAACATTGACGAAAATGTTTTACTTGTTTGTCTATTAATATCATGTCAAAGCATGATGGTGTAGCTGAGTTTCTGTTAAAAAATTGCTTCCATTATGTCATATTTGTTAATATTGTTGATGGTATAGTTAAAAAATGTAAATTAGTGATGGAAAACAAAAAAATGTAAATTAATGAGACTTTTTCTATAATTATTAATATAATATAATTAATAATTAAAGTTTTTTGTGGACTCATATTTTTTATTTTTTAATTTATATTTATTTTTTTAAATAACATAATTTAGTCACATGTTTAATAACTTAATTTAGAGAAATCGAGAGTTGTGATTGGTCAATTGAGGTTATGTCAGTTGTCTTTTAGTATATATTAAGATTACTAGCTTTATATTTATACATAATAATAATTAAAAAAAACAGTTATTATAGGTGGTCTACTATTTTACAGCTCTTTGATTTTATGATCTAACAACTAGAAGTAAATGATATATTTTTCTTTTTAGAGACAAATATAGGATAATCACTTGATAGAATGCATAGAAACAGGTTAAAAACCGATTTTTACCACAAAACCTGTTCTCAAACAAAACAGTTTCAAGCACATAACAGACCGAGTGGAGGCATTGCACAATACAGATCCGGTTTACGAAACAATACCCCAAATTGTATGTATGCTATAGTAAATAATGAAATTTAAAAGTAAATGGTTAACATATTATGATATCCCTTACTTACCGCTGGTCTTTGGATCAAGTGGTATCATTCTCACACCGTAAATATTTTGTGGGTCATATGGAAGACGTTAAAAATTGGTCACGGGTTCCAACCCATTTCCAACTTCATAGGGTGGTGCCTATTGCCTGAGGTGGTATTTGAGGAAGAATCGGTAAGGTCTAAAGGACCAAGAGCTTAAGATTTCTCCGCCGATCTAAATTTTTTTTTCCGACAACATAAGCTCCCTTTGCCATCCAAGAAAAAATGCGTACTAAAATTTATTTTGTTTTTAGAAACATAGATTCCATTCTAACAAACCAAGGAAACACCGACCAAAAGAAATATATTATTGATGATAACATTAAATTAATATTAGTTCTCTCGATTTATTTTATCGGCTAGTTATTAAAATTTGGCGGCTTTGGCCAAGAGGTGCCGTTTGTATATTAAGAATCAAGAATAAGTAGTACAGTATAATACAGTAATAATTTTTAGGCGTTAATCTTGTTGCCACAGATTTACTAGATATTACTGACAAAATGCATGGAATTGGATAATTTTATAAGTTAAAATAATTCAAAACTTTTAACAAAAAGACCCGGCTAAAGATGATGGCGCCCGACAAAGCCAACCAACAGCATTGGACGCCGCCGGTACTCCGTCGTGGAGGTGTTTTATTGTTAACAGATTAATTAATGTAAATATTAATGAACTATCTTTAACCCAAATCATAACACATGAATACATAAAGGAGATGAATGATTCTTCTCATCCCATTTTGGTAAGACAAGGATGAGATTGTACAAAGACATTTTAATTAGCATTTGTTACAATCAGGGAACACCACACACGTAAGTCAACCACTTGGCACTAAATTAAGAATTGATACTGAAACCGTACTAATTACGCATCGGTACCAATCAAAGACCGATTAAGATGGTTTTTCAAATCTAAGGGGGGTGGCAGTGGAGTCTAGCACTAGATGGGATACCACGTTTTTCAGCCAATCTCCTTATGCCACCTCATTCCCTTAATTTTCCATACCACACTCCCTATTTTGCTGGCGGTGGAGTCTAGCACTGCATACCATACCACACTACAATTTTTATTTTTAACCCTACAACTTTAAATATCCAAACATTTAACCCTACAATTTTCATTCTACACTTTTAGTTAAATAAAACTAAAAATATATTTTATAAAATAAAAACATAATAATATATTAATAATTAAAAACACATTATATTAATATAAATAAATAAAAACAACAAAAAATGATACAAAACTTTAAAATGTAAATAAAAAACTAAAACCACATACTATAGGGACTAAAATGTAAAAAACATAAACTCCCATCTTCTTCTTCTATACATACATACATGATACATACATACCTGCAACTCTAAAAAGTTGAAAAAGAAAAGGGTTTTTGGGTTGAAAAAGAAAAGGAGAAGGGATGGAAATGAAGGGGGGGTTGGTTTGTAAATATGTATATGAACGTTATACTCCAACGGACACTTCTTCTCGTGCCTGCATGCCATACCGTGCTTTCCATCTAGCGTGCGAGATCAAAGGGGAGGCGGCGGTGTTCACGTACGAGATGGGATGCCACAAACACCATCTCGTGACCATTGCCACCCCCCTAAGGGCGTTTTCGTATATGTAGCTCAACTTGTTGGATGACCCGTTTGACACGTTCTCAAACTTGTTTGAACCCGTTAAAACCATTAATAAATTTAGATGTTATACCAGTAAGACCCGTTTACATATTTTTTAAACTCCCAATAATGCCCAATAAGTTA
>JAOXNX010000010.1:76258-89002 GCA_028566075.1 Solidago caesia
CTCTTACAGTACAGCCCTCACTCGAAGTAAGGATTTCAGGGGGTTACTGACCAGATAGATCTATTGAGTGAGAGAAAGTGGCCTGTAGCCCTCTCTAAAACTGATGAATCAAAGCCGATCGTCTCAGCCTTTCCAGCAGCCTAATCCGATAAGCCTAAACATGGTCCAAAGGAGTTCTAACAATCGGGGAAGCCTTTGCCCTTGCTTTATTAGTTGACCCGAAAGCAGGTAGTTCAGTTCCTGACCTCGGCTCATTCCCTTCAGTTTTGAAGTGAAAGCGCGGTTACGGGTTTCCTTTTGTATCAGTATTGGCGATTGATTTCTCCTTCTCATCCGGTCTATATCGAATGACCTTCTTTTTTGCTCTGGCTGCTATTGACTTGACTACATTGTCTCACTGAGGAGTGTTTTCTCATATCATAGAGGAAAGAAAGATGGGCCGAATCATGCAGGTGGAAATTTCTGTGATCACCTATGATATATCTGGTTGTTCTCTCTCCTCCTCCTTCTCTATGTTCCTTACCTTCCACCTACAAAAGCAAGAATGCAATCTCGAGTACGTCCCTCTTATCTTATTTCGGAGAAATTGAATAAGAAAGTGGTGTTCGAAAACACTGATGAAGTAGAGTCAGTCTGAGGATTGGATCCGGGGGAACATAGATTTCCTATCGGTCTTGACCTTCTCAGATACTTTCCAAGAAAGGGATCTGCTCTTATATTATAGATATTATAGACGATATTAGAAAAGGAACCCCTCACTCTTTCTCCGGACCATAAGACCTTGGGTGGTGTCGACTCTGAACGAATGATTTTATGTGAAGAAGAGGTGGTCACTATTATAAAGAATCAAATCCCGTTACAGTTAGGAGATCAAGTGCCATCCGAGAGTCTTCTTCGTCTTTTGCTGGAACTCTTTTCTCTAAAGGTAGTGAAGTGAGCCGAGGAGAGGCTGGATGGAATTAAGCTCGACCAGCGGGAGAGGAAGCATGACCAATCCGATCTTGTTTCAGAAGCTGGTAGAGAATAGAGAATAGAATAGGCTGTGATGCCGGGAGAGAGATTTTTTCTCTTGAGAGTTGAATACGACCAGGGGGATAGAAGCCCACGGAGGGGTAGGCTAAGCCGGAAATAGAGAGAGATGTGATTAGATTAGCACGAGGAAGGGAAGAATCTTGGTCGTGGGATAGCAGTTTTTGAATCAGTCTCATTTGGCGTTCAATAAGTAGAAGATCAAGGCAGCTTCCGCTTTTAGGTCAGCTCTTTGCCTCCTTGCTATAAAGAGTGAAGTGACCTTCGGTCGAGGAGAAAGTCAGTAAGAATAGGACCGGAAACTGTGCGTTTGGCTATTGGTGAGTCTGTCTTTCTTGAGAAAAAAAATTGAGCGACCAGCCCCTCCATTTGGGTCATGAGACTAGCCAACTGTCTATCCCTGTGGGCTAACTCAACTTATAAGCTTGCTATCTTAGCATCCACTTGGGATAACCTTTCACTTGGATACGATCTAAATTCCACATTCAAGAAAGAACCAGACCAGGCCAACCAAGAGATAGGATCAGATGAAGGAGAGAGAGAACTACTATTGAAAGAAGGCGAATCGCTACTTATTGTTGCTATAAAAAGGAAAAAGACTACTTCTTGGACTGTGCCGACACCCGAGAAGACTAATTAGAGATTTGCTAAGCGAACGCGCCTGAAAGCGCTTCTCCTAGCTTGATCTTAAGTCTTATACATTAATTAAGCAATCTGACTTATATGCTCCTCTCCCCTTGCTTTATTACACCGATAACTGCAGATGAAGCGAAGGACATCGATTATCTATTTAGACGAACGAAGAGTAAGATAAAGGCAGCTAATTCACCCGCATCTGTTGGAGGAAGGAATGGACAGATAAATAGAGACTTTTTCTCCTTTCTCCCATAAAGCTTCCTTTCCTGAATCTTAGCTCTTATCTTTCTTATTTATTCTGACTACTATCACTTTATAAACCGGGCCTGGATAATTTAACCAAAACGTATCAGGGTAGTACGCCTGGAACAAGAGGGTTCGTCGTACAATTTCGGCGATTACAAAAATAAAGGAGTATATCCCTCTCCCTTAGTGTCTTTCCACTTCCGTCGTTCAGGAACAAACACTTCACCTAATTCTTTTGAATCCCGGCCCGCTTTTTCCCCACTAACTAATTACGTTACGACCACTGAACAAACTTGGTTGACGAACATAGTTTATGCGCCGCTAATGTAGCGGCTTGTCGAGCATTTGACAAACTCACACCATCCATTTCAAATGGGATTTGTCCTGTGGACACACGAGCAATCCAACGCGTAGGATTTCCTTTTCCTCTTCCCATTCTTACTTCTGTAGGTTTCCCGGTAATAGGGAGATCTGCGAGAACTCTTACGCATATCTTACCATTTCTTCGGAATTGTCCGCTCATAGTACGATGGAATTGCCCAATTCTAGCTCGACGCGCTGCTTCAATGGCTCGATATGAAAGACGACCAGCTCTACAACTTTTAGTGCCATATCTTCCAAAACCAAGTCGTGTACCGTCCGGTTTGCAACCCCTACTACATCCGCCTTTACGATATTGACTATATTTCGTACGTTTCGGATATAGCACGTCCCCTTTCTTTTTGACTATATGAAATCCACACTTTGACACCTGAGATTCCGTAACGAGTAGATACTTCCGCAGGAGCATAATCTATTTTCTGGTTAAATACATTACTAGACGTTTTTCCATACTTTCCGCATTCAGTTCTAGCTATTTCTGCACCTTCTAATCGACCTGAACAACATATACGGATCCCCTCCACCCCTTTTTTCATTACTAATCGAATATCCTTCACTATTTGACTAAAAATGGAGCGAAATGATCTTGTTTTGTTCCTCGGTTGAAAAGAGATATCTTGAGCAATCGGAGAAGCACTTTGATAAACAGATTTGATCTTGACCGACTCAATTAAGGTATTAGTCTTTGTTCTATTAGACAACAAAGATCGCATTTTTTTCACTTCGTTCAAATAAAAGTTGTATCCGTACGGAATTCTTCTGTTTCTCAGTATGATCTCTATCATCATCTCTATTCCCTTTATCAATTCTCCTATCCCACCTAGGTCGATGAATTTATCTATCAATTCCATTACCTTATCCTTACACATGAGGTTCCAACATTTTTTCCTGAATTTTCTTAGGAGTTGTTCCCGGGCATACTCAAGTTGTTTCCGGGCATGCTCAAGTTGTTTCCGGGCATACTCGTTCTTATACACCCCAACCCCGTCCCTTGGAAAGAAAAAGGTAGCACCGAAGAAAGGAAAGAGCGAGATGGTGGTTTTTGTTGTTCCCGCGAAGCGAGGATGATTCGACCAGCGAATGAAGTGGGTCAACTTTTTGTCTTCGGCCAAAAACTTTTTCTCGCTGGTCGAGCTTTCGACAAAAAAAGCGAAACGTATTCTCTTATCTAAGCTTCTTCCCTGTGCATTAGCCCCCCCCATGGTAGATGGTTCAACCACGCCCGGTTCCACGAAATGATTGAGAACTACGACGGGGTCGAAATGCATTTGGTTCTTTGTCTTCAATAAGTATTGCATGACCGAATAATTCAAGGAAGGGCGCACCGCAGGGAGGGTCCTTTTAAGTGGATGACTCGTCGGGCTGTCGGAGGGGGACTTCTTTGAGAAAAAGAACTTGAATAACTTCGTTTTTCTGAAGGAGTCGTCATTTAGGAGGGCTATGTCATTTACAAGCCCGGCATATTTCGGATGCTTGAAGGCCCCGCTGACCCGAAGTGATTTAGAAAGATTCTTCTTTATCGATGGTGATCGGTCATGGTATCCATAGCGTTGCTTCTTTTTCGGCCAAATCCTGATTTCGTTTTGCTTCTCCCGGTCGTCGAGCCTGATCGACTCGACTCTTTTCCCTGCCCCCCGGCCTCTCACTTCGTTTCGTTCTTCTTCTGTACCGTCGCTTGAATGAAGACACCCGATCGGCCCGACTTTACCAAATGCCCACCACTGGCCCTTCCCCTTTCCGGGTCTGGATTTTTCGCGTCGTTTCTGTCGTCGTGGTCGACGGGGAAGAAAGAAATGAATGAATGTTCTTTTGGGAAAATGTAGAATAATACACCTACCGAGACGAAAGCCAAAGGTGAGTCTAGTAGGTGGACGTATCGAACCGAAATAAGATCTAAGATTGACATCTTGATACACTGATTTACCATAATAATAAATAGAGTCAATGCGGACTCCGCCGTGGGAAGAGCCGCTTCTTTCTTGATAGGGGGGCTTCCATTCACCAGCGCAGACTAAAAGTGCTCTCCGAACCGTGCTGGATAGTCACCCATCACACGGCTCTTAAACCCAACCTGTGGTGGATCCCGGGTGACAAAGTAAAAGCCTTTGATCCTTTGCCCCATACTTTGAGATGCTCCTCCCCGCCGATCAAGCAGCGACGCTGCTCTTAGCTTTAAGCCGCTATCGTTCGGTTCGGATAAGTCAAGTCCCTTCGGTCAGTTCGCTCAGGTGATCCTCCCTTATCTTCCCTAACGTTCAGAGTTGTTCTGGTTTGAGAAAGGAGCACCGGCCGAGCGCCCTGAATGAATAAGAAATTGACAGCAGAGGTAATTGCAGATTCTTATTCGAACGAGTTGAAGCTAACAACATGTCGATTACACAACACACCGGGGGTTGGTAAGAACTGAGGGACAATGCCCCTCTAACCTAAGTGGGCCTACCTGCGAAGCAACTGGTACTTGAGCGGTCGGGGGGGGGGGGCGGTTTGGTTTCGTGCAAGGCCCTCGCAGCAGGAAGAGGCAGTTGTCATTTGGTTATCATTTGAAAGAAAACGCTCTTTGTTTGTATAAGGTTCCAAACCTTCGCACCCTGATGAAAAAGCCCTTTCTTTTCTATCTTATTAGTAAAGCCTAAACGTCCTTATTGAAGCCTAGCTAACGATAAATCAAAGCGATAACGCACCTTTCCTAAGATTAGAATCGAAATAGAAGAGAAGGCCTTTCTTTCTCAAAGTAAACTTTCTCCCTTCCCTTCTTGCTTTAGAAAGATTGCAGCTAGCGTGCTGGACTAATATAATAGAAAGTCAAGGCTCTTCTCCTGTTCTACGAATCTACAACTCTCTTTACTGAGCGAGACTCCATCTATATCCCTACTAGTGGTTATTCTTTCCAGGCCATTTGTTTGACAGCTTAAACTAGACCCCACTTTCAATTAGATAGGTTTCGGTCTTAATCAAGATAGGTCAAGGGCGCGTCGGAACGGTCGGTAGCTACTTAGTCTCATCCGAGAGTATAATCTCCTTGTACTGCTTTTTTTCTTTTTAAAAGAAAAAAGGTCGATTTAGGCTCCTTCCCTTCCACCGCATAGCTGCGGTAGCAGGTACTACGAGCCCTCTGTCCCACGCATTTAACCGGCTCGCGTGGTTCACCGGTTCCACCGAAAACTCTCATTTGTTGAAGCGGAGCATAGTGCGCTTTAGGCGCCGAGCGAGAAAGGTCTCTTCTTTCGTTTCGGTTCAACAAAAAACCCAATCAGAAAAACAAATGCAAAACAAAAACCATTATTTTGACATATTTCATCAAAAGTTGGTCATGTAAAATATATATTTATTTAAGGGCGATAGCACAACCACGCTCAAAAGTTTACCATAACATAATATATGTATTTATTTTGTGCAAGAAAACGAAAAATAAAAACAAACAAAATTAAAAGAAAATAAAAACACAAAACTCGCTACTTGTTAATTTGTAAGTGGGTAAAAAAAAAATAGAAAACAAAGTAATATTAGAAAAATGCAACACCACAACCACTCCGTCGTAAACATATATGTAATTATTATGTGTAGAAAAAAACCAAAAATGACAATACAAAAAAAAAAAAAAAAAATAGAAACCAAAAAATATATTAATTTCAGGGTACCACGTTCAAAAGTTATCATTCCATCCAAGCCCAAGTTTTGCAGGTTGTTTACATGGTATGCCACGTGGTGAAGTCTGGCTGGTGCCACGTGGCGGGTAATCTAATATATATTTATTAAAGGACAACAGCACAACTATGTTCAAAAGTTTGCAATATAAAATACATATAACTATTTTGTGCAGGAAATCCAAAAGTAAAAAAATAATAAAAACAAAAAAAAAAAGTTTCAAGAAATCAAAAATAAGTCTCGCTGGTGTCACGTGACGAGTAATCAAATATATATTTATTAAAGGGCAATAGCACAACCACATTTAAAAGTTTGAAATACCGAATACATATGTTTAGTTTATGCAAAATAACCAAAAATAAAAAACAAATAAAACTAATTATTTTGTGCAGGAAAACCAAAAGTAAAAAAAAAACAAAAAAAAAAATGGGTTCAAGAATCAAAAATAAGTCTGGCTAGTGTCATGTGATGGATAATCAAATATATATTTATTAAAGGGTAATATCACAAAACCACATTTAAAAGTTTGAAATACCGAATACATATGTTTACTTTATGCAAAAAAAACCAAAAATAAAAAAACAAAAAAAAATATAGAAAAAGAGTGCAAGAAACCAAAAAATTTAATAAAAAAAAACAAATTGGAATAAAATAAACTCAAAAGGAAAAAAAAACAAAAAAGTTAAGATGGGGGGTTTTGACCCCTTGGCCTTTTTGTATCAAAAGCAAGTGCCACACCACACCTTCTAAACATTTGATTTGTTTATTTGATGGCATATTGTATATATATATATATATGTGATAAAAATACATATAAAGACAAAAAAAAAAAAAACTATTCATCACCTATTCTTTTAATATATATATATATATATATATATATATGAGTTGGTTATTGTAAAATAAGTAATAAGGTAAAACAAATATGATAAGAACTTGACAATTGATCATGATAAAATTGATATGAGAAAATTCATAAAGCACAAGTATATACACTGATGCACGAAGATTTTCATGATGCATAATGATTTTCAGATAATAGAAAATGATTGCTTTATTTGTTTTTACTTTAATACTTATTTTATTTTTTAATATGATTTCTTGTATTTAACATGTGGCGTGTTTTTAAGCAACATGTATATTTTTAGTCTAAAAAATTTTAATTTCTTAAATTTGTGTAACTTATATAATTATCAAATTATTATTTTTATAACTATAAAAATTTTAATTCTAGCGATAAAAAATTATTCCATATCTATACTCCCTTATAATGCATTTACTCCTCCCCTCATTTTCAACAATAAGACTTTGATAACCCCAAAATACCCTTAGAGTTTATTAACAATTCTAGGCATCACCAACTTAAAACCCAATACTACACCTCTAAACTAAAACCTTTCTTCCAAACTATATTCATAACATTATTATGAGAAACTCACATCTTCTCTCACACATACACGTATCCATACATGTCGCCGCCGTCACCATCATCACCACCACCATTCACCAACACCGCCACTCACCAACATAAATTATTGGATCACGCCATCTCGCCTGCTGTAAATTATCGACGTTGCAACGCGCGGGTACCATGCTAGTATATATATATATATATATATAACACCTACCATTTATTTGTATTAAACTAACTATTAGTACGTATTAGTAATGGTATATTAGATATTGTACGTACATGTTTTTTTTAACACATCTATTGGTTTTTGAATTCCATCCAAGTATGTATCTTATATCAATAACAAGAATTAATATAATTTAACCCAATTCGTATATTCTCATCTTCAATATATAATATGGTTGTTGGTTCACAAATTTTCAAGACTAGCTTAATTACTTTTGATGGCTTAATAAGTAAGAACAAAAAGCAATAAATAAGTAAATAAGACAATATATAGTTAAGAAGTCATATGTTGCATTTTTTTTATATATGCAAAAGAAATTTACAACGCTAATTAAAGTTAGATAGAACTAATTTGATACAATGCTTAACTTTATCACTAGACTAACTAGTAATGGAATCTAGACTTATGAATACTCAAAATAGGTTTACAATTGAACAACTTATGTAAATTGTAAAGCTAAGAAAAACACACAGTTGGACGAACAAGAAACATTGTCTTCACCATGTGTTGCGTTTTATAGGGAAGAATGCAACACTTTTCGAGGCATTGGATGTTGATGTGAAGGTGGTTGTCAACATTCCATTGGTGAAGTACTTCAACATTTAATGTTTCTGAATTGTTTTCTTGTTCTTTTGTCATTTTGGGTGAAAGAGAAACATATATAAGGACTTACACATTTCTGTCTTTATCTATAAAAGGATAAAGTAGGTCACATGATTGGATGTCAGTCATGTGAGCCTTTGGCTCTAAGGTACTCTCTTTCATTTTTCCGTCCACATTTTTCCGTTCATTTTTCCGTCCATATTGTTGTCTTGTGACTCGTTGATGCTCACTGATAATGACTGATCTCAGTGACCAAGTCTTCTTCAGCAAATCATGGTTCAAACAATGGTTTATATTTATTTTTCTTCTAATATGTTACCTATGTATTTGTCCTTTTAACTAATAATTACGTGACAATGACTCATGGTTCAAGTGGTGAGTCACCAAGGTTTTATAGAAGGGGTGGGGTTTCATCCCTGCTAAGTACTAGAAAGATGCACACCTCTGGGTTTTCCTTGGAACACCTACTTAGTGTTGAATGTAGTGAGACCCAGTTAAGACAACCGACTACCCTAATCTAAATAAGGCATCACCTTTGGATGGTGGGGAACATGTCTCAATTCGAAAGTTGCGTTCTGAAAAAAAAAAAAAAAACTAACAATTACGTGTTTATGTTTAGGGTTGTTCTAATACTATCAGCTACAACTTTTTCGTCCATTATTGAATTTAACTAATTAACTGAAGATTTGTTGCATATCATTCTTATCATGCACACAAATTTGGTTTAAGTTTATATTATTTATTGTCTATCATTCTTCTTATGAGACCTTTGCTTTTATTTCCAGAAATGGACTCTTTTTTGCTATGAAGGAGGTTTCTTTGCATGATCAATGTAACTTGGGAAAAGAGAGGATATTTCAACTTCAGCAGGTGATTCATAATATAATTAAATTAGCTAGGGCTATTCTCATATTATAAAAGTGTGTTAGGTTGGTGGTAATTGGTAATTATACATTAATGTCCCCACCTCATATATAATAATAGTTTTCTAACATGGCTTAATTTGTTAATTTGATCACCAGATGACCAGCTTCTTGTGTATACTAATTAACTTACTGAACTAGACCATTTCAAGAAAGTATAATTACCCAAACTGGCCTATTTGATGACTTGTCTGGCCTTATCATCTTTCATACTAGCTATACTCGTTTCATATTTACCGGGTTGGGAGTTGGGTACATTATTACCCAAATGAACGAGCAACCTAGAAATTAATGTTTCTATTTTATGACATTAGCCCTATAAATTATTCTCAGTTTTTGTAGTTATTCAGATTTCAGATCCAAAGTTTCTGCAAACTAATTAGCCTTTTTGTCTTCCTTTTGTTTTCAGGAGATATGGTTATTAAGTCGGCTCCGTCATAAGAACGTAGTTCGATATCTAGGAGCACAAAGGGTATGCCTTTCAAATCTTGGTCCTTTTAAAATCGTTGGACACCTAAACCAAATTTCCAGCTAGCTGCTGCCTTTTCTCCGTGCTGGAAATTTTTTTCTTGGGTATGGTTTTAAGAGATATCCTAGTCGTCCGTTTCACAAGTCGGTTGAAATTGTTACTTCTAGTTAAGGACGGTAAAAAAAAAACAGAAAATAAGTAAAAATTGATACGATATGGGGAACTTCAACTGAGTACGGGAACCCAATGAGGTTTGAGGGAATCTGTATGGGTAACCTGATTAGATTCGTAACAGGACATAGGGATGATTTGTAGCAGTTTTATGTCCGAAACTTCCTCATTGTCACGCCTACGCTTCTAGCGTTAACGATATAAAACACTACAAACCTTCTTTTTCTAATGAAAATACATTTTTTTGGTTCCGTGTTCTTCCTTGATCAAGGAGTATGGTTTTTGGGTAAAAGAGGTTTACCCTGGTTATAATTATCAAGGAGTATGGTTGAAATACAAATTTAGCTCTAGATATCAGTGTTAAGGTTTACATATCCCAGATTGTCACATGCTCCATTTAATTGTGACCAAACGAGAAATTTATAAATACAAAATCTCTATATAATATACCATATTAATCTGAAAGTACTGTGTTTCAGGATGATTGCAAGCTATATATTTTTCTTGAGCTTGTGACGAAGGGTTCATTGGCAGACCTCTATCAAAAGTATGTCCTGTCCGATTCCTCAGTGTCTACATACACCAAGGAGATTCTATGTGGTTTGAAGTACCTGCATGAACAAAAAGTGGTTCATAGGTAAACTCGGGCCCTTTCATCTTTTGCTGTATATATCTTGAACTCCAATGAATGCATCATCGATCAAAACTGGTTTGAATTACCTTTTATGTATCATATATGTTCAAGGGATATCAAATGCGCTAATCTATTGGTTAATGCAAGTGGTTCTGTGAAGCTTGCAGACTTTGGAACGGCAATGGTAATTCAATAGAGCAGAAGAATTTACTTCATTGTTTTTTTTTCTCCATCTGATTTATTTTTTTCTGATAAAATGGAAAATATATACTACTATACCTTTTTTTATTCACACGTACAGAAAACCACATTAAAAGGCATCAAATCTTGCAAAGGAAGTATATACTGGATGGCACCAGAGGTTAGCTATATATATATTTTCTTAATTGTAGCTTTGTCTTTGACTCTGTCATCTATCTTTACGTCATATATGGAGGGTGTACGTATCATATGTACGGATTCGATCTTTATCTTTATCTTTATATCTACTAAATTAAGAGAACTGCATGGGTAAATTAATCAGCGTGCCTGCCCTCCGGCCGACCACATCTAGAGTACGTTCCTGGACATCCTATTTTTGCATGCTCTTTGAATTTACATTGATTGTGCATCTTCGATCAGGTTGTTAATTATAAAACAAACGAAGGTTATAGTTTGGAAGCTGATATATGGAGCCTTGGTTGCACTGTGTTGGAGATGTTGACGCGTAAAATTCCTTATTACCACTTGGAACAGGTAAGCGCGTGTCATGTTCTTGATTTTTTCATCAAATCGCTTGCCTATTTTGCTACCAAAATAAATTTCTTGCTCCCACAACGCCGACATTATGAACTGTAATACCTAAGCGGCCCATGGGAGCAAATAATAAAAATGTAAAACAAAATTTTGAAGGAAATAGTTTCTTTTAAATCGAGCTAGTTTACATGATACCATAATTAAATACCCTAAAATATTTTATTTTCTACATTATTATGACATTTGTGAAGGGAGCGCGCATCTCCTTGCGCTCCCCTTTGTCTCCGCCCATGCCTTTTTGGACATGTTCATGTCTCGTTGCATATATTTTTACAATTGGAGTATAATCGATCAAGCTATGATGAGCGGAAACTGTCAAGCTCAACTACTCAAGCTCGAGTTGCTGAAAAAGCCTTCAAACTCGAGCCTAAATGAGCCTTTATTTTCAAGTTCAGGCTTGACTTGATTAATTAATTAATTAATTGACCCTCCGAACTGATCTAGACCGATCAGATTGATTGTCAATATGAAAATATAAAAATTAAATAAGATAATTAATTAGTAATAATTAGTATTGGTATTGCTGTTGTTAAAAAAAACAAATTTAATAATTAATTAGTACGAATAAACTCGATACTTTCAAGCTCAACGATATAATAATAATGTTAAATATAAATGTAAATATGCACATTCATAAAGGATACAAATGTAAAACTTGTCGTGTACGTTATATACAAGTAATATCATAACTAATTAATACGTATTTTGGTTTTCCAGAAAGAAGCAAAAAATATGATTTCTAGGGGTGAACTTCCTATAATTCCTGAGACATTGTCTAGAAAGGCTCGGGACTTCATACGTGAATGCTTGCAATTTAATCCGGCTCAGCGGCCTACTGCAGCTGAGCTATTGGATCGGGACTTCATACGTGAATGCTTGCGATTTAATCCGGCTCAGCGGCCTACTGCAGCTGAGCTATTGATCGGCCCACCTTGTTTTGAAGAGACCAACTTTAGTGAACTCGTCTGTTGCTTCTCCACACAACAACTTAGGGGTCGTTTGGTTCAACAAATTTAAAAGAATTTGAGGAAAATAAATTTGAAATTTCCTATGTTAACCTAACATGAGAAGGAAAGAAATTTAAATTCCTTTCTACCAATTCCCTTAAATTCTTTGAATCAAAGAGGGTTGTAGCATCTTCCAATGACCTCCCATGGCAATCGACATGGGTAAGTTCAAGTTTCTAAAAGAGTTATTAATGCTAGACATTTTATGCGCAAAAGTGGTTGTCATGTGTTGTAATGAATGACATATAGAGACGGTTATACGGGAATATTGTGTCCGGGTTGGCCAGAATGAATAATGAAATAAAATAGTGTGATTGATGAACAAGGTTTTACTTGGAATATATATATATATATACATATATATACTTGTCTTAATATCTGTCGATGTACAGATTGATTATATATATATATATATATCTATCATATATAAACTTAAAGTCCAAAGCTAAAAAATAGCTTAAAAAAAGCTTATGTGGCACAGCTGGGAACAATGTTTTAAATACCGGTACGTACCGGCCGGTATTACCGGTAGTACCGGGTACCGGTGTCGAGGCCGGTACAACTA
>JAOXNX010000010.1:229970-232470 GCA_028566075.1 Solidago caesia
AAGGATTTTTATAGTGAAGTAGCGTAGCAAGAAGCCCCAAATCCTTGATTTGGCCAGGAAAGACTGCACTGCTTTGGGCCCAGGAAGCGAAGGGAATGAGCTCGGCTGCTTCTCCTCCAAACTTCCTTTTCTCCGTGCCCGTTCCGCATGCGCTTCGCGCGCCATTGGCGCTTTGCTCTCCTCTTATTCTTCATTGGACGGTTCGGATGGACTTCGCCGTTCTTTCCCAACTAAAATAGAAAAGGCTGTATCACATCGAGATGTCGATTCGTTTTCCGCCCCCAATGAGATGGGGAATTTATAACTCCCTATTTAGACTTTTGGGCCCTTCATCTTTCTGAATCGAGACCCGGCCCGGCTCGCGTCGTTCCAACAACCGGCGGGGAGCACCTCAGTATACGATCGCGTACAGTAACTGGGAGTCCTATTACACCTAAGGCCAACTTCAATTCACCAAACCAAGGTTCATCTCGTGTAGTGATTGTGGACTCGTACAAGGATATTGAGTAGACGGTTGATGTATCAGACTCGACCCTATCTTTCGTAGCATGCATTCCCATCCGTGTCGCAACTGATTCGGTAAGCTACGTGTCCGGTCCACGGAGAACTGCCTTCGGTCCCCCAAACTGACTTACTCGTGGCAACCTTCCGGCCGCCCAACAACCTATAACGCTAGTCACTACTCCCACTGAGGCTAGGAAGTAAGCCCCACAACCCAAAGCGGCGAAGAACAAATAGAATTTGCTACAAAAGCCGGCTAACGGGGGTATTCCTGCGTATGAGAACATAGTAATGGAGAAGGTAATAGCCAAAATAGGATTCGTTTTGGCTAGAGCGCCCAAATCCGCTATATATTTGACACGGCTTTGCCGTAATGCTAAAACTATGGCGAATGCATCTATCGTCATTAATGCATAAATAAAGATACCAATTAGTAGTGATTGAATTCCTTCTATGGTTCCACATGAGAAACCAATACAAATATAACCTACATGTCCAATTGAACTATAAGCTAGAAGTCTTTTGACTTTCGTTTGGGCCATGGCGGCCAGCGCTCCTAAGATCATAGAAGCAATGCTGCAGAAAAAGAAGATTTGTTGCAATGTAGCTCCATAAGAACCATAAATAAAAAGACGTAAAATATTAGCAAAAATAGAGATTTTAGGCGCAATAGAAAGGAATGCTGTAACCGGGGTGGGTGAACCCTCATAGATATCAGGTGCCCACATATATAGAGTCAAAAGAGATATGGAATCCGAAGGGGAGGGGGGTTTTCTTCGGGGCTCGAGAGATGCAATAGATAGGGCCCCACAAGTTTTGAATTCGCCGCTGGTCTATCGAGAGGGAACGAGGAATTCTCAACGAAAAAAGTGCTCTCTGAACCGAACGTGAAAGTCGTTTTCCATCAGACGGCTGTTCCCGTAACTCTACTCTCGACTTGGATTATATATCCAATAAGGTCCGCTCTCGGCCATTCCACACGCTGCCTAGCAGAGGCGTGGTTATCTGAAGTGGATTCTCTCTTTTGTAGTAGATGCCGAACCTGCTGCCCCATTGACTAAGAGGGGGGCGGGCGCAGCAGCTACATGGACCCCTTCCTTTCTGTTGTTGCCAGCGCTTTCCCGGGCCGAGCCATAATTCTTTATTAGAAAGGGCAGGCAAAGCCCGAAGGCTGCTATCCCAATAGGCCAGCGGGCGGAACGAGGAGAGGGCCCGACAATCATACCACCCCGCGGTCGAAAAAGCGTGTTCCCTTCAGATAAGACGCACCGTAGGCCATCCTCGGCCTTCTTCGTTTTCGATGAAAAAGAAAGAAAATCTCGATCTCCGAAAGCCTTTTCCTTCCCCCGCCGCATCTCCCTCCCTTCGTCGAGCCTTTCCTTTAATGGTTGGGGGAAGCATTCCCTTATCTGAACTTGGCGGGCATTCTTTCCAGCCTGACTCAAATAGGAGGTGGGTTTGTTTGGTTTGAACATAGGCTCAAACATTATTTGAAGGGTCCTAGCTACGCCATGCGTTCAATAAAAAATCTGGAAAGCTGCAGGGATGACAAAAAGAGAGCGCTTTCCTGCACTGAAAAAAAAGGACCTAAGAGAAGAACGTCTTCTCTTAGCTTTCTTCCTCCCGCGCCCGCCGCCGTCCGGCCCGCGTTAGAGGGGAAGAAAAATGGAGAGAGAAAGAGCAGATGGATTCTATCCCCTATATCGAACACTCATTCCTATCTATTGATAGAAAGATCTTCGTCAAATACCGGACTTTTCCTTTTTTTATTTTTTTTAGAATTCCTCATATCCAAGGCAGCTTATCACAAGCACCCCACCCCATACGACTTGTTGGGGGGCCGTTCGCCTTTTGAATCAAACAAAGTAAGTAGTAGGGGCTTCATAGCAACTTTCATTCTAAAGGAAAGCGAAGAACCCACTTTTAGTCAATAAGAGCCCTACTTCCCTCGAAAAACCTCATCACTGAAATTCAAGCGCAAACCCATTTCTTAGTCACC
>JAOXNX010000010.1:237470-244926 GCA_028566075.1 Solidago caesia
CCGGGGTCCGACGTTGATTTCCGATTTCAATGTCAGCTCCAGGTTTTGGGCGGCCCATCTGGTTAGTTCAGCTATCACTGCTGGAAGCCCCTGCGGTTGTTCGGCTGCGTACTCCCCGTCCGCCTATCTCACACTCCCAAAGCATATTTTTATTTTATATTTCATTTTCCTTCGCCCGTCCATTCCTTTCAAGCGCCCTTAGACTCGTTACGTTGTTCGACTGAACTCGTTGGCTCCGCGCTCTATTCGGTCGGTTCGTCGAGAACCTTCTCTCATAGATTCCCTTCACCAAGTCATCGCCAGCAATCCGCTCTTATCCCTTGGTGTCAAAGGGCGAGTTCCTTTCTTGTCTTGCCCAAAAACTTTCTTTATTCTCATTGGAGAAAGACTCTCCCTCTACTTTATTTGACAGGGGCGGAGAATACCACTCTATCAATAACAAGAAAAAAGTAGCAATTCCGTTTCAAATGGTTTGAGCTTGGAAGCAACCTGCTATCTATTGATAGGCGAGAACAGACTGCTATTGGCTGCTTCGCCTATCGATTCTATTATGGCCGGCTTGGAGACATCAGAGGAAGACTATCATCTCTATCCGGGTACGATCATAGCATAGCTTCATTCATTCGTTGAACCTTGGGGATAACCATTAGCATTGAGGTCAATCACCACACCACCTCTATCATACATACGACATTACACGACGCGAGAGTGCATGGCCAACACACACCTAAAGCGCCTACGTTCCGCTTGCAGCCAATACAACCACAACCTAACTTGCACGAGATTCAACAACCGAAGCTACTGGTAGTCCCGAGGGGACGGAATCCTCCAATAATAGTTAGCAGTACTGAACAAGCGAGTCATCGGTCCGGGGAAAGAAAAGGACTGCCTTTGAAAAAAGAAAAAAAGAACTCCTAGCACAGGAAAACCCCTTACTAACCGGGACTTCATGGCCTAACCTTTTCTTTTACACATAAAACAACCACAGAACATAACTCCATAAGCAGTAGTAGAGACTTTCGCTTCCTTAGCAACAGTTACAGTTTGCAAAGAAGACCTGTACGATAAAGCAAGCAGTTCATCCTCACTCGCCCTAAGACATCTCAAGATCTTGACCTTCGTTATGTATTCTGGCTTTCATTCAGACTTCACTAACCAAAATGATCTTCAGATAAGGTGCATATGATCATAGCAATTCTCATCCTAGAAAAACAATAGGCTGGAGAGAGGAGGAAGATTCATCATGCGTCACCTTGCCCGCTACGCCGGAGCAGGTAGAATACTAAAAAAAGGGTATGGGATAGATCCTATTCCCGGAATTACCCCTTGTCTTGATTCAAAAGGCTTTACAAATTCTTTTTCGATAATTTCAGTTACTAGTAGCCTTCCATGTCAATTTGGATTAACCGCATCAACAGGATCAGAATCAGTCCTAGAGCAGAGCATATTGTAAGCCCTTGCCCTTCTTCTTGCAACAGAGGATTGGTTCTCTACGCCGAAAGGACTAAGAGCTCTTATTCCGCGCTAGCTCACGAAAGAAAGCTTTGCAACTACGCTAACTATTGACATCGCAACTGCGCTAAAAAGGGCACATCAGCTTTCTCTGTATGTGGATTTTGGAGTCGCACTGATCGACAGGAAGAGCTCAAATTAGTAGACGGAAAAGAAGATGCAAAAGCTTTCACACTTACTCGCAAAAACTCTTTTTTTCTGTATTTGGTACTTGTACTCTATGTAAGTCTCATTAGTTAATAGTAGAGCTGAGCTGGACTAAGCGAGGCAGTACTCTGAGCCATATCCGAGACTAGTAGCATTAGTTCCCCTCTCACCCCTATCCTTCTCAGAGCTGCCACGGGAGTGCCATGTTAGGCATTTCTTTTATGTCTAACATACGATTTTATCATATGTGGCGACGTATGATGAACTTTGGAGATAGGGATTTATATATATATATAGAGATATAGATAGAATATAATGTTCCGATGAATTAGAAAAGTTTATTATTATATTTCATAATTAAAAATTATAAAACAACATTTAGATGTTTTTCGTTTTCCATTTCTCATTCTCCCTTCCCCTTCTTTAACATGTATTTTGTTTTCTAATATAGAAAATAAAAATCACATGTTCTAATTTTGAACGCGTTTTTAGAATTTTCATTTGTTTAGAGAGATAGAAACCCCTTCCATTTTCTATAAAATTATAAAAAGAAAATTAGAAAACATTTTCTACAACTAAACACAACCTGAGTGTTCGACTATCTCGTGATCATTTCTTAAAACTTTTTTCATGCCCAAGATGTTACCTAGTGTCGTTTGAAAGTAGGCCTCCTCTGAGGACGTATTACTACAAGTGAGATATGGTTTGTAAATGACTTTTAAAGAAGTATAGATGATGAAGTTTTAACAAATCTAATGCATGTATATATTTTTTTTCTTAGCTATCGTTGTAAACAAAGTTAACTTCAATACTTACTACTATTTACTAGAAAGATCTCCGCGCGATGCCGCGGTGATGGTGGTAGTGACCAGTGGCGGCCCTGAGGATTTGAGTACCCAGTGCGAGCCAAAAAAAAAATGCCCCTAACTCCTACCAATTTTTTTTTTTTATAAATGATAACTAATGTTATAACAATTAATTATAAATGATAACTAATGTTATACATGTTTAGTAGTTGAACTATTATATATTTATATTTTAGACATCTATATTTATATATATATAACACTTTTACATTATATATATAATATATATTAAAAAATTTCCAAAAATTTGTGTCCCATTCGAAAACGTGCCATGTACGGGAATCGGGTTTGCACCCCCTCCGGGCCTCCCCTGGTAGTGACGGCGGTGTGGTGGTGGCGGCGACGACGGGTGGCGGCGGTGACAAGTGGTGGTGACGGTGAGTAGTGTAGGCTATTGATGTAAATGTAATTGATGTAAAATGAGGTAGTGTAGTTATTTTAAGAGTTGAAGGATAAATGTTATAAATTATTTCATTAAGGGTATTATAGGTTTATTAAGTGGAGATGTTTAGATTAGTGAATAAAAAAGATGAGTAATTTAAAAAACAAAGGGTATTTATGTCATATAGCATATGGACAAATTTCAACATTTTCAAAAATAGGGGAGACTAGAATTTTTATAAGAGAATATAGATATGATTTAAAATCTATAAGTATTGTAATTAAAATTTTATTTTTCTAGTCATCAGATGTAGGAATTTTAAAATGGGTTTTGCTCAGATTTATATATTTCATGAAAATTTATTAAATCTGGTTAATATGTGTCTCGAGGGCCCAGTTAGTCCACCAAGATTAGTATATGTAAGGATCCTCTTAAGTTGTCTCAACTATCAAGTTGGAATATTCTCGACCATTGATCAAACCATTGATTTTCTAATGGTTGAGGATGTCTTACTTTTTTTTTTTTTTGACAGGTGTACATTATTTGTAATGCTGACACACTATATCACCTTACAAGGGTGAGTACCATCTCAGCTTGGGTAGTCGGTTGTCTAAACCGGATCCTGCTACATCCAAACTGAGAAAACTGCTAAGGAAAAACTCCAAAAGGCTCCCACCACTAAAGAAATTTAACAGAGGGTCGATTATGCACTTGGCAGGGATCGAACCCTCCACCTCGAGGATAAAACCAGGTGCATCACCACATGAGTTGTGGATCATTTGCTGAGGATGTCCTACTTGACTAGTTAAATTAAAACAACTATCGGTATAGAATAAGTCAGTACAGTACTAACAATTGTCTTTTTCCGTACAACGACTCCCCTTCTCCCGAAAGCTTCGTGGGGACTACTTTACGACGGACGCCCGCCTGTAGGGGGTTTACTGCACAAGGCCCCTGCAGAGGATCGCTGCGAATATAACATGCTAACAAAACCGTTTTAAAATTACTAGTAATTATTCTAGTTATCAGATGTCAAAGTGGTACCATATCCATCGAGCATCCTGCATCTTCTTCAACAACATTTCCCTCCTACAATCACCATTAAACATCATTTCCCACACTTGTTTACACAATATATCTATATCTATATCTATATCTATATCTACTCTCGCCAATCAAATCCAACATTACATTCGCAATGGTAACATTAACAATGCCCGCCAACTGTTTGATCAAAATCCTACTTCTTATAATACTTTCACATGGAATTCCATCATCACTGGCCACATAAAGAACAACCAAATGCAGCATGCTCATGACCTGTTCGATCATATGCCCGTGAAAGACGTTGTTTCGTGGAATACCATGATGTCGGGTTTGAATAAGACTAAAGATCCACACAAAGTTTACCACTTTTTCTTGCAGATGACAAGAGCTCGTGAAATCCCTAACCATACGACGTTTTCAACTGCTATTAGCGCGTTCTTGAACACGTACGGTATCTTGGTTCCACAGCTTCATGGGCTAGTACTGAAATTAGGACTTGGTAGTAACGTGTTCGTGGGGTCGGCTTTGATGAGGGGTTATACTCATTTAGGCGATAAAGAGTGCTTACGTCGTGTGTTTGATGATGTTTTTGAGAAAGACGTTAGTACGTGGAATGCGTTGGTTGTTGGTTATATGGATTTAGGTTTCCCTGTTGAGGCCCAGACGACGTTTGACATTATGCCCGAAGTTAATGTCATTTCTTGGACTACTTTAGTTGATGGGTATATTAAGAATAAAAAGATTAATCAAGCACGATCGATTTTTAATAATATGCCACACAAGAATGTGGTTTCGTGGACTGCGATGATAAAAGGGTATGTGCAGTATGAGAGTTACAACGATGCTATTGAGTTGTTTATCTTGATGCTGGAATCAGGAACCTGTCCCAACCATTTTACGTATTCTACTCTCCTTGACGCTTGTGCAGGTTGCTCTGCTTTTCTATTTGGGAAACAACTGCATTCGTGTATTTTGAAATGTGGTTTTCATTGTGAAGTAGTTTTATCGACTTCACTTATTGACATGTACACAAAATGTGGTGACATTGAAGCGGCATTGTGTATTTTTGAGTCAATGGAAAAGAAGAATACGGTGTCATGGAACTCCATAATTGGGGGCTGTGGAAGTAATGGATTGGCGACAAGAGCATTGTGTGAGTTTGAGAAAATGATAGAAAGTGGAGCGAAACCTGATCATGTAACTTACATCAATTTACTTTCGGCTTGTGTGCATGGAGGACTGGTTGAAGAGGGCGAAAAACATTTTCGTTCAATGAAAGCAAGATATGGAATTGAAGCAGAAATGAAGCATTATAATTGTATGGTGGACTTATATGGGAAATCAGGTGAGCTTGAGAAAGCAGAGAAACTAGTAAAGGAGATGCCTTTTGAACCTGATGTGGGTGTGTGGGGTGCATTGCTTGCTGCTTGTGGCTTGCACTCATGTTATGAGTTAGTAAATGGTCTAGAGGATTTGGCTAGAGACCATCCCACTATTTACTCTATGCTAATAAAGCTCTATGGTGAAAAGGGTGCGTGGAGTCGTGTCATTGAGATGAGAAATAAGATGACGGAAACTGGTGCTAAAAAGCAAAAGGCTGGTAGTAGGATAGAGTTCCCTCTTGGTGTGACCTAAACAAAATCCAAAGTCGTACATCATTAAAAAGACTCATAAACCAAATATAAATGACCGAATCCCTTAAAAGTCTTGTATAAAGATTGATGCAAGGCGGATCAAGTAGTTGCTCGACAAGTTTTTGGATCAGTGGGAGCATGACAAACGCATAGCAAACGTGAGGGAAAACACTTTTCTCTTCAGAGCCCGATCGAGCCTGTGCTAAATACTTTGTTATTACTTCCATTATGTGTCAAATTATAACCGTAAACCATGATGACCAGATAGATAGCAGCTCCGTTCTACAAACAGCGACACAAGATTATGTTCGTAACTTGTAACATCCCAAACTGTGGTGGTTATTAGTTTTATTACTAATCTTTCATTCTTGAGCACCTTAAGTTGGTTGGATTAATATTTACATTGTTACTAATCCTTTACTCTGTATTTCAATCTAATGCAGTTTATGCAACATGAAGGCTCTTAAGCATTTACATAATAATAACATTAGATTCATAGTTTTATAGAGTTTCAAGATTGGTTGTTGAGAATAAAAATGATCAGATAAGAGAAAAAAATGATTAGAAAAGAGATAAGCCACTTCTCCATGGAATGTTAAATGATTCAATACTTAATAGAGTAATGGTTTTTGTTTATAAACGGCTAAGTGGATGAAATTTTTCGACACAGATGTACGTGGCTTATTCGGGGTATTTGCGGTATTTGCATGACCGTTTCTGAACCATTTTCTTGGTCATCCCAAAATGTTTATGTAAGAAAGTTTCAAACGTGAAATCTCTTGTGTGGAAACATGATATCTTACCACTAGGCCACCTTGTACTGGTTTATGATGAATGTAATTGTTTGATTATCAGCCAGGTCCGGACCAGATAAGCTTGATCATTGACCAATAATGTGGATGAAAAGTCAACTAATTGATTATGTCATTGAATATGCAATGTTTCATGACTTTTTTGACAATGTTAATGCAATCTTCATCACAAAAAGTCATGTCTTGTAGTCGGAGACCACTCAAATTGATACAATGTTTCATTTTGTCACACATGATGTGTCATTTATACTTTACAGAGTACTTAGTACTTTGTCCTTATCTTATAAGAATACGTTCTCTATAAGTTACATATGCTCATGTTTCCCCCATATCCATGAATATCTTACGGTGATAACGATCTAGGGCGAGTCGAGTATCAAGAATTTTAAGCTCGGCTAAACCTTTATCACAATAACTAGTAGCTTTTTTTTTTTTTTTGGAAAGGTGCGGATCGAATATCACTTCGGGGTCTAGATTATGTTGTCTTAATCGGTTCCACGTTAGAGAGCCCCCTTAACCTCAATACCTGATAAGAGGGAAAACCCCCTAATAGTCTGCCCGAAGTCACAACAACATATTGGGGGTAAACCTTGCCCCCTGAGACTCAAACCCGAGTGTACCCTAAGCCAAACCCTCACAGATGGACTTCCTTACCGCTGGACTGTTAACCCGTTGATACAATAACTAGTAGCTGATATCACATCCTCATGTATCATCACTATTTTCCCTTTTGTTTTAGTTAAATTAAATTGCTTTTCCAAAGCTTTAGTTTTATCTTAAATTACTGATAATGACATCTCCAATATCAACACTAAAACCCATTTTAGCACTAAATTTAGTTTACAAATGCAAAAATTGTTCTCCAATGTTGTCACTAAACACTACGTTAAATTTAATTTAGTGAATAGTAAAACTCATCTTACATTAAATTAAGTATAGCATTGTTCATTACATTAAACTCAATATTATTTTCATTTGCTACCCTTTGAGACAATGCACTTATATTTATGTTTTTATCCGGGGAGGTGGGTGTCACACCCCGCTAAAGAGGAAACG
>JAOXNX010000010.1:326527-337696 GCA_028566075.1 Solidago caesia
CCCCCCCCCCCCCCCCCCCCCCCCCCCCCCCCCCCCCCCCCCCCCCCCCCCCCCCCCCCCCCCCCCCCCCCCCTACCCATGAATCGGTCACAAAAGGAAAAAAGAAGGATAGTCTCGTGCGGCATGCCATCTTCAACACCCCTATACCGCACTCCATACCCTGGGGCCGGCGACGATGTTCCCACGTGGTATGGGTATGCCATACCACACCCGTTGCCAGCCCCCTAAGATTCAATGTGTACCATATATGTCAACCTTAATTAGGTATAATAGAGATAGTGTCATATGAATTGGTGATAGAGATTGAAGATATATACTTCGTCATACATTTGCGGAAACAGGACCTGTAGTACAATGTTTTTGATACTTGTTTTGGATCAATGTAAATTTATAATCGTGACTAATTTTTGATAATTTCTAGCAATTTTTAAGAGATTTTGACAATTTAAAAGGTTTTCATGACTTCAAAAACTTCATTGCTCGAAACAATATTTAAAAGTCTAAAGTTAGCTCCACCAACAAAGAACACGTTCTCAAAGAAAATTATGTTTTGAGGCCTGAACCTACCTGTAACCTGGGCTACCACTCCCTTCTATGTAGTTCTCTTATAAGCTTATGGAGCCAGGTTTTTACATTAAGGAATTAGTTGCTTGATTGAGAGGGGCCGATTGGAGAAAATCATGTTAATTTAACCTTATAATCTAAAACTTACATAATAAATTGTGTTGGTTGGAGGAAGTCGAGCATCCTCTAGCCTCCTACTTGCTCCATCTCTACTTATAAGCAAAAAAAGAGAATTTGCTTTGTTATAAATATGTTTAATTTTAGTTCACAGTATATTGTATGCATTTAATCAAAAATGGTTATATCATTTGTAATCAACTGTATGTATCTGATAGTATTTATGTAAATATAACAATTTGTATTAATATTGGATACATACAGATACAATGGTAATATTTGAAAGTTAAACATCTAGTAAAAGAAAGTAGTATGAATGAATCTTCAAATTCCAATGACCCTCACCGGGAACAAGATGCTTTCTAATAAACTCCACATCATTTACAATACTATATGCTCGAAAGTATTTTAAGTAGTAGTCAACCAACTCTTGTGCAGACTTCATTTCTAACATGGATGATGTTGTTAGAGGAGTTGACAACATTTTTCATTCCATCCAAGACCTTTCTTAGGGATTTCATTTTTCATTTCTAAAGATCTCTTATTAACTTCAGCTGCTGGAAATAAGGACTCCAAATACTATAGATGAGAAAGTTTTTGATCACATTTAGGTCTTTTACGGGTTTCCGGGTTTTGGACCAGACCGACCCGAACCCGATTTTTGGTATATTTGGGGACCGAGGACCGGACCGGAAATGGCTTGGTCGGGCCGGGTTCGATCGGGCCAATATCGGGTCTCGGGTTTCGGGCCATTTTGCTCACCCCTACTTCAGCAGGGCCAACCACATCAATTAAGCCTGCTGATGTACCAGTAACTTCAGTTGGAAATAGTGGCCCTACAACATCTAAATCACTGAAATGTATATTCTGTGCAGTATTTTTTATGACATGTCCCCTTGATTTCAGAATTTCAGATAACACACCATTTCCACTCGACACCAAAGAGGCACAAACTTATTCTTTGTGGTAGCATCTAAAAAGTTCTTAAACATAGAACCAGCTGCATCTAGCCAAAACTCCTCATCATTCAGTATAATGGAAATAATGTCTCCTTCAGCCCCCCATACCAGAACCAAGACTGAGACAATTATACACACTGACTAACTATGTTACCTGAGTTAAATGGTTGACCTATCCAAAATGATCCATAACAACGTCAAATAGTTTTGAAAATGATTAACCGACATAACAAAGTCATATAGTTTTGGAAATGGTGCTAGATTTTGTTTGCAGCCACGTGTCATCTAAATCCAGCCACCTTCTCATCTCTGTTGATCCTCAATCAGCTGCGGAAGGTGGTCAATCAGATCCGCAAACACCTGCTGTATTTTATTTGCAGCCACCTTCACGGGATCAGTGTCATTTAAATCCAGCACCAAAATGTTGAGGTAGTCCGACCATACATGGCCGTTGGCTACATCCTTCAGGCTCTGGATGTTAGGGATAGCCTCAGTTGACCCATAAACGCGTGCAAACACATGTTCTGAAGCCTGACCCATCAAATCCATAACCTGCTCTAGGGTTGTATCTCTGGTAATCCTTATCTGTATATAGATATAAATAAGATAACAGTAAATAAAATATAGATATAAATAAGATAACAGTAAATAAAATATAGATATTGAGACTTATATTGTCATTACGCATTTTTCGTTCCTTAGTTACCTTAGACTGGTTACTGTACATTAGTATTCTCTGGTACTATGCCTAGATGAGTCGGTTTCAGATTTAAGTTGTACCTCATCTCCGGCTGGTCAAATGAGTCAAGCTAAAGGAGTTAACTAAAAGGAAACCAGGTCAACTTAGTTGAAAGTCACTCGAATTGAACACATTTAGAGATCGATTGCATGCAATTTCCTATATAGATGTGTGTCCAATACTTATGACCAGTGTAATATATGCACTGTCACAGTAAAAATAATCAAAAGGTACACCATAGTGACACAATAATAACACTAAACAATTAACACTAATCTGTAAGCTTGGCCATTTCACAATTCTCATTTGGGATGTCTTTTGTAAACTATGTTATCAATAGCGGCGCTATGGCGGTTAGCGGTCCTCAAGCAAAATAGCGGTCTCGCTATTATCTCCGCTCTTTTATCGATATCGGTGCTATAGCGGTCCAGATAGCGGTGCTATAGCGTTTTTTTTTGTTTTTTTGGCCCAAACTTAAAGAAACACTAAAATTTTGCATTTATATTAGATGCAAAGCAACTAATATATGTTCATTCCTTAACATGAATGTCAAAAACAACCATCCCGACACGCAAACCTCCTAGTTATTATTAAATTATTATCTATATCTACATTTTATTATATTGTTAATTATCTTATTTATATCTATATATTACATAATATATATCTTCAATCTGATACAGATATACCAGAGATACAACCCTAGACCAGGTGATGGCTTTGTTGGGTCAGACATCATAACACGTGTTCGCGCGAGTTTATGGGTCGGCTGAAGCGATCCCTGACATCCAGAGCCTAAAGGATGTCGCCAATGTCCATGTATGGTCGGATTACCTTAACATCTTGGTGCTGGGATTGGATGACATGGATCCAGTAAAGATGGTTGCAAACAAAATACAGCAGGTCCTTGCAGATTTGATTGACCACCTTCCCCAGCTGATTGAGGAACAACAAAGACGAGAAGAGTATGATCGGTTATTTGAGGTTAATATAATTTGAGGTTTCTAAAATATGGAAAATGGAAAATGAAAAGTGGAAAAAAAAAGTGTTTTCTAATTTTTCCATTGAAAATTGGAAAACAGTGTTTTCTTTTCTTTTGGAAAACTAGGATTTGACATCGTTTTCTGTTTTTCATGTTTTCTTAGAAAACAAAAATGGAAAATAAGGGGTGTTTTTCTCAACTAAACGCCCCATTAGTTTCTCAGGACTTATGTTTCAATAATATTCTGCAACTTGTCATTATCAAACTCCATATCAAGCACCATTAATAGATGTGTATAAACATTATGAAAAACACCCAAAGACCATGCTTACCGAGTTAACATTCATATATAGGCAGTTCATCCAAGACCTACACCATAGTTTATTTTTTTGTTGGAGAGAAAAAGGAGAGGTGTATTTAAGAAAAGAGAAGCAGAAATAGAAACACTCATACTAAATCATGTAAATATTTATAGAGAATTGATATTTAATGCATTGGGTAGTTGTGGCTTGGGTAGTTGGGGCATTAATTAACCCTAATTGATTAACTCATTTTTTTTTGGGGGGGCTGATGGGGTTACACCCTCATAAAACAAATATAGCATGTGGACCACACAAGTATAGATAGATTTCATGTGTGAGAGAGAGAGAGAGAGACGGACAGAAATAGGAAAGGGAGAGAAATGAGGACCACACAAAATGTCACTACTCACACGCCTACTTATACATATAATCATCAAGATGTTTTAATAGATAATAAATATTAATAGATAATAAATATTTTATTAATCATCAAGATGTCACACGCCTACTTATACCATTTGTAGATAAAACATATAGTTATTAATAGATAATAAATATTTTTTCTAATTATTAATCATCAATATTAATACAAGTTTTCACCCCTACTGAATTATGATTAGGAAATTTAAGTTGATTGTACTAATTTGGTCTATGCAAATAAGGATTTTTCCATGTCCGGTCGAATGCGTTAAGAGCCTATCCGTATCCCTTCGCATGGTCGTTCTATCACGAAGTTGGCAGCGGGAGTGGCACGAGAGCTCGGCTGCGAGTATCTCCCTTTCAGTGACCTGGGACAGGAGACGATTTTCTGAGTTTGCCTTGTTGGCATGCTCAGTGGTCATAGCGCCTTTGATTGAAATTCCATTTGCACCCGTCTCCTTCGGGGATCCATTAAAGGGATTGGAGTAGAATTTCCATTCCACCTATCCGCACCCTATCTCGCTGAAATTTAGATATGTGAGCCCGGAAACACATTTTCAAATACGCCTGTCAGCGCAGCTCTTTTTGGAACGGTACGAGCAGACCACTTAAGCAGATACCTAGACTTCCATTTTGAACCACCAAGCAAGGTAGTTGTGTAGGCGGAATATAGTATCCTTCATCGGAATCAGAACAAACTGAAGGAACGAGACAGCACCAGATCAGCTTTAAAGAGCAAGCAAGAACCACTGAAAGAGGCCGGTACCTTTCGTATAAGAGCCAGCAAAGCTACTCATGCACCTGGAGCAAGCCACCTGGCGATTGAGGGGCAATCATATGCTTCTGTGAAAAAATTATCCTCTCATCGATGTTCTACCGAACTGAACTAATAAGAGTTTATCATTTAGAAAGAATGGCGAAAGAGGCCTCCTTGCATTGCCCAACTAGAGCGAAAAGCCTTATTGCGTTGCGGCCCTAAGTAGCTATGGGGTGTTGATGTACTTGGAACCTAGACCGGTTACCTGAGTATGGCGGTTCGGTAGCCGTTCAATGATAGCATGAGATCCTCGCTTCGGTAAGTTACAAGGATGAATGCAAATAGCAAGGCGCTGTGCTGTGTGAAGTGAGACTGGCTGCCCTAAGTTAAGTGCTTCCTTATTAATATTAATTAATGATCTTGCTCAGTAGGAGGGCTTTCCCCCTTCTGTGCAGCCTGATTCTCTCTCTGGAAATGAGGGTGCCCTCGATTGACATTTATCATCGAATAAGGAATCCTTCCATGGATGAGAAGGTTGAGTTACAGTACAGACTCCGTTGGCTTTCGCAAGGAAGCATCTCGAAAGTTCCGCAATCTATGGTTGATGCCTCACTCGAACTCTATCCCATACTCTACTCGATGCTGAAGCTACTCTGCCTTTCGGAACCCAAAAAGAAAGCCGGGCGCTTGGGAAGCTATGCAAAACCTGAAAAAAGGAATCTGCTTTCCATCTTTGAGCTCAGAGGTTACGATCGTCTTCTCATTAGGCTATTTTAAAAAAAGTATAGCTGACTCATCAGCTGAGTGGTTCGCCTCTTGTCCACCTGAGTTGTTTACTTCATTTTCCGACCTGGAAAACCAATGACTCTTCAGGTTAGGTTCTCTTTCAACATAGACATCCCGATGACCATGGATCAACTTCGTTCCACGAAACAGAAAGCAAATGAAATCTTCCTCTTAGGGCGTTCGATTCCGTGAAATGGCGACCCGTTTTGCCGGAGTATTCCGCTGTGGCTAGCATTGTTAGGAATGCTTCTGACCATCTTAGGCCATTCTTGATGATGGACCCTCCGGCAACTTTAGAAGCCTTGGTTCGTAAGGGCTCTTATCTTGAACTAACGCTTTGATCTCGGCTTCTAGATCCATATCCTTTCGCATCAAGAGTACCCGCGCGTCTCAAACCCACCTTTATCCCAACAACCCCATGATGAACAGAGAGGAACCCGATGAGGGAAGTGGGACAATGTTCAGACCTTGGCTGTCACAACAAGCAACCAATCAGTTCCAGTCCCAAGGGCAGGTAAAACGAGGCCTCGACGGATGGGAACTCCTACTCTGACTATAGTTTTGCGATCTCTAAGCGGGATTTTCAGTCATCTATCCTTTATCTTTCCCTAGCGAGTGAAGAAAGAGTGGATGTTTTGAACGAGTGTTGAGCGAGTGAAGTGCCCCATAAGCTATAAGGGCGAGCTATATGTATCAATTCCGTGAGCAGCGATTGAACTGAACGTAAAAAGTGCATCCAGCAGGAATCGAACCTACGAATTTGCCCGGTTGGGCGCTTTAACCATTCAGCCATGGATGCAAAGAGACTCAGCGAGTGAACTAGGTTTTGGTATTCCTTCTTGAGCTTCTATTTCTTCCGTTAAAGGAGATTCGAGAAAAGATGGAATAAGAAGACGTGTTTCCAGAACGAACAAGATACGGGTTGAGAAGGGGGAGTTAGCAAAGTTAGACAAGATTGGAATGGGCATAGGAACATGTATTGATGTACCATATCGGCTAATGCTCCCAGGTTGATGCGATGTATTCCACCAGTTGACTGAAGACTTGATTATTGGTATATCGATCGGTCCAGCACGGATTGAAATAGGAGCCGGTTCGATAGGAAGCTTTTGAAAACGCAGTGCACCCATGTAAATAAGGAACGAGATTAATACAGAGGTTAAACGAGCATCCCACACCCAAAAGGTGCCCCACATAGGTCTTCCCCGAAACCCCCCAGTAACTAAGGTAAACAACGTAGAAAAAGCACCCATTTCTGTACCGGTTCCGAAAGAGCGAAGAAAAAGGGGATGTTTTGTTAATAGGAACAAGAACGTGTTTATAGCCGTAGCGATATAAACAAGAATACTCATCCGAGCCGCAGGAACGTGTACATAAGGAATACGAGAATTTCCACCTTGTTGAAGGTCTAGTGGTGCTACCCGAAGACTTAAATGAATAGCCATCGCTGTTAAGAACAACCGAGATCCAATGAAAATTTTCGCGTAGCTTCTGGTCTTTGACATCAAAAAAGAAGGTTGTAATAATGAAAGGGACATCTTCTCATTTTATCCTAGCTAGTGGAACAATAAAGACGAAGTGTCTAATTATACTTATGGTCCTTTGTTTCTAAATAGAAAGACACCAAATTCTCCGGGAAGCCCTATCTTTCGAAGGACTTCTCGATTTGCTCCCCCTGACGAGCCCCCCTCCAGCCTACCCGCCGGACCACCCCTTCTATCTCTCGCGACCGACCCCTTGTTAGTTCGTAGAGCCGACGCTCCCCTTACTGGTATCAGTGCAAGGGCAATTAGTACGGGTTGCCATAGTTGTCTGGATGGATTGGAACGAAGGGATGAAGGAGGGCCGGCCTGCCCAACAAGTAGACCGGAATAACTAGCTTCTAGTCCAACTAGCTAGAGCTCCAGCCCAAGCCTCCAAATCGAAGCTTCGGAGAGCCTTCTCCCATGCGATGAGATGAATTCTGTCTCTCCCTCCAACACCAGACCGTGGACATCTCGTCCGAATTCCTTCAATCCTACCAGGCATTCCTTTCGGGACCCGGAATAAAGGCAAGCTTTGAAGAGTGGATTTCATTAAAAACAAGGCCTTACCAGCTTGACCTAATAGGGCGGGCACCTTTCCAACCCGAAAGCTTCTTGCTGAATTTCTCTGTAACTGAATTCCAAAGTTCATCTCTTCATCTTCCCAGCATACCAAAATGAACCGAAATGGAATTGGCTATTGAACAGCCAAACATATTCCGGCCGGCCCTCGTAGTGTGGATGGAGGATGAAGGAAGAACACCTTACTTCTTTCAAAAGACGGAAACAGAGAGTAATTTTTTCCCACTAGCCTAACTAATGATTTTACCTCACTTTGTTGTATTGTATAGACAAGCCTGACTTTATAGATAGGAATTCAGAAAAGAGTTATAACTTACCTTCCTGACTGTGCTTCCTGCTTTTGGACCTATTTTATATTATAGTGGTAAGACTGTAGTCTACTGCAACGGGAGAAAGGAAAGCAGGCCAATATTCATGATAAGACCCTCTTTACGCTCTCTCTTTCTGCTCGCTCCTGTCAACGAATGAATTTACTACTTGTGTCACTGACATTCCATTAGCATGGTGGACTATAGACCGGCTTTCACGTTCACTCTATAGGAAGGGGACTTAGATTAATCGATTCAATGGGCGAACTGCTTTCCTTTAAAGGTAGCAAGTGATTGAAATGACAAGCTTGTAACTGATATGAAATCGGAAGACAGTAAGTTGGACGAGGAGCTCATGTACCACAGAGTGGGCAAATGCTCCCCTCTTTCAAGAGACTGTTCTTCTTTCTTTAGTCTCTTTACCTGCGAGCATGAATTCCTGAACCGGAAAGAGCTTCATACCCTATAGAACTGACAGATCGGCTAGCGAAGATTATAAGTCTCAGTAGATCCCTCACTCCTCACCGGCTTACGGAAAGAGAGCCCTAAGGGAGAGAGTTTCGGTACTTCAGGCAAGAAATCAATGGGCAAAGACAGGAGAGCCTTCTATCTCTTCCAGTCTTATAAAGGAAAGAAAGCGAGGGCAAAGGTGAGATTTAGATGCTAGACGGACGACAACATCCTGTCACTACCATACCCTACATAGAGAGCCACCCAGTTTATATTATAGGCGGAAGCCCATAAAGCCCCATGTCCACGGTGCAACAATTGCCCAAGTGCTCACGAATTGGATTTGAACCAATATCCCCTTTTTTCTTTCTATAGTAGAGAAAGTAGCACGTAATGACAGATCGCGGCTAACGGTCTTCCATTAGTTCGTGGTCTTGCCTGTCCTTATTGTTTTCCAATGCTGAGTTACTTATCCAATTAAGATTCAACAACTTCCCTACTCAGTTTGTTTGCTGCGTGAACTTCTTTGGCAAAACCATGCTAAGACAGCTTCTTCCGCATCAACTGGTGATTCTTTTCACCCCGTTCAATCAGTTAATTAGTAAGTTCCGTCGCTCCTCTTCTTCGACCGCGAGTGAACCATAGCCCTTTCTTGGAACTTTAAACAACATCTTCTTTTTGTTTACAGAGCTTAGTCCTTAATCCTTTATTCTCTTCCGTGAAGAATCTGGGTAGAAACAGTTGTTCTTGAAGCGGGAAGTTAGAGGTAAGGGTGCAGGTAAGATAGTAGTGATCAGATGAACATCTCACTTTCGCTATCAGAGCTATGTGAGGGCAAATCAACTAAGGCTTTACTTTTCAGGAGTTACACATTTCATGTCATAGCCTGCTAGAGTGAGGAACAGCCGATCTCCCTATGAGTATAGTATTAAGAACATTAAGTGTTTGATTGGGTCACATCTTGTCAGAATATGAACTGTGAAGGACATGAAGTAGTGACGCAACTTCTGAGTAACAAAGACTAATGTGAGGCAGTGCCCTTCCTGAGTACCTTGTCCCCCGACCTGTGATCACTCGGCTCAAGTAGTATACTGGGCATTCCTTGCGAAAGAAAATATAGATAGATGAAGGGGTCGTACGATCGATTGCTTTTTCACTGGCATAACTAGTAACTTTACTCTTTCTAAACCCGGCAAAGGCCGGAGCTGCTACAATAGCTGAAGCTGGAGGAAAGAAGACTGATAGATGGACTGGAAGGGCGAGACAAAGAGAACTCAATCTAGAATTTCCACTCCTTCTAAAACCCCAAGTACGGCATTAGCAATTGAAGAGCTTAGAATGGGTGGAACTGGCTCAATAAAGTCTGGGAGATTAGATAAGCTGATTTGATATTCTTTTTACTGAAAATGCACCGATGGCTACTGCCATTGAAACTATATAGCTTTCTATATAGGCTGCTGGGAATGCATGGCAGGGAACTTCTATAAGGCACCTTCCTAAGCAACTTATCTAACTTCCACTGCTTATCTATAGTCTCCCATTCCACGGCTTAGCCATAGGAAAGAAGAGGTTATGCATACGAAAGTACTCTTTAGGGAAAGGGCTTAGCCTAGCACTCCAACAGTATGGGCTCAACTAAGGCTTTTCAGGGAGTTACACATTTCATGTCATAGCCAGCTAGAGTGAGATAAGCATCTTTAGGGGGCCTCATCGCAATTCGTAGATAAACGCTATTCCAGACTAGAGCTCCTCTTACTCTTAGATGAGCGAAGCGTTGATTCAAGGAAAGCTGAATCCAAGTCTTTCAATGAAGGGCATTTGCTGAGTTGATAAGACATTTAAGGAGAGAAGAGTCCCACATCTTCCTATAATTCCTATCTATGTCCGGATCGCCTTTTGCCGCTTCCTTCTTCTTTAGTTTAGCACCTTTCCTTCCGCCAGATGATGCAGGTATGCCGACATTTGCTATTGGGTAGTTCCTCGATTTCGAGTCGGAGATTGCTGAGTGTGCGCTTCTAGCTCGTACATGAATTACCTTTAGTATGCTAACAGGATCGGATGCCCTTGGGCAATATGCCAAAGAATCTGATTCAGAACAAGATTCTCACTCTGGAGTACCGAGCTTTTTGAATTGAAGCCCGGATAAAGGCCATTTATACAACCAATATGCTCGTCTTGGATCACGATCTCAGGCTTGCTTACACGCAGGACTGGGAGTATGTGTGCGCAGATATCCCGCACCTAAGAAGGCAGTGAGTGCCGTGTTTGTTGGCCGTAAGAACTGGATCTCGATTCAGTGTGGGCGAAAAAATCATACTAATAGTTTCTTAGTTTAAGAAAACTGATATGCGATATGTTACTTATTATTATTATACTTCTATAAGTTATACTTATATTACTGAAAGAATCTTAATTCAGCGGAGTGGTGCTAACTTACCCGGTAAAGGCAGAGAGATAGGAAAGATCCCCTCGACCCCGGATTCTCCCCACTCGAAGACACCATCGCAGCCCAACTCCAACACATGCAAATAAGTCTCGACGCACAGACTCTTTCAATATGAAATTCTCTGCGACATCTCTTATCCACCGCACACTCACTTATTCTCAACGCGCCGCAGCCACTACTTTACTTTGACTCCTTTTATGCAATTATGAACTCCACGTAACTTTCTCGATTCCA
>JAOXNX010000010.1:337796-359276 GCA_028566075.1 Solidago caesia
CTGGCGAAATTACGTCTGTTGAGGTTCCAATCATGAAATCATTAATTAGGTTAAGCCAGCGGCGTCGATCAAAAGGAACTTTCTTCAATTCGAAATCCCGGGATTTTTGAAGCAAAATAGCTCGTTACGCTATATACAAAGAAGCAATCCCAACTAAGGTAGGGCATCTAGGTGCAGTCAGCCATCTCTCTCTCTAATGGCAAGAATTGACTCGAACAGGTTATGAAAACATAGTTTGAGTTGTCTTCCTTATTCTTTATTAGTAACAAGAACACGTGAACAAGAGAATAAGAGTAGTTTGCTGGGCTAACTGCCCTTAGCCTTAGTATGATATTCAGTCAACAGCACGGAACAACCTGATTAAAGACTTCATTGCGCGCGGGCCTGCTCTTAATAGGATAACTCGACGGGAGACTAAACTAAAGAATTCATCTACTGCGCCTCGTTCACTCTCCTAGAGTTGGGTCTTTGCTCAATCAACAAGCTAACTAAACTGATTGGAAGATGAATGAGAAGGAACTCGAAATCGGGCTGAGACAGAAGCTAGGATAGGAAATGGGACAGAGAGAGTGGGTCTTTTCAAACCTTTCAGTCGAGTGGCTACGCTCCTCTTCGGAAAAGGGTCTTACCGCTGAGGTGAGGCCTAGTAGTTACTGTGAGACTAATAGCTTAATAAGGTGCTTGCTGTCAAGCGTTGAAGAGTTTCATCTGTTCTGGTCTATTTATGCTAACGGGGACAGAGAGCTGGGATACTTCGATAATCATTCTGGGAGTTAGGCTTCGGGGTCTTTTGAAGAAGGATCGTGAGACTTCCTGACCCTGGGAAATTCCCAACATCTGAACAAGGAGTCGGAACTTGGCCCCTAGGAGCTGCAAATGAGTAAAGTTCCCCAGGACCTGTAAATGACTTGCCACAACCCCGAGCTCTTATAAAAGCCCGGCCTCATTGCGTACCCCGAACAGTCCTTACGAGGGCTCTTTTGCACCTACCAATAAGAGCCAAAGTCTATGAGCTTCTGGGCTATGTCTCGCTTAACCTATACAGTAAAGAAATTCAGTCTCTTTGGTAGATCACGTGAGGGAAGACCTTCTATCCGAAGTCCACACCCTCTGATAGCCCCGTTCTACCAAGCGTACTTTGAACCTTGCTGCCTTAACCCGGAGATAATGAATACCAAAAGATTTTTTTCTCGATGCGAATTGAATACGATGCATTTGGGAATCAAAAAGAAGTAACTTGCCGGCCCTCTTCGTAAGGATCTAATAGTGGCGGAGCATCGAGACTACAAGTGAAAAGAGAAGCTGGCTTGGTTGAACGTATTGAATTTCTTTCGCTCGTCTTCCATCTATGCCCGATCAAAGCTAGTCCAGCCATAGAGGCGGGCTCTCTTATCTTGCTCTATGTGACTCATGGAGCTCCGCTTTCATTATCTTCTTCTTTCTCTTTATTAGTGCCAGCCCCTATTTCCTTCCCCCTTTCCTTGTTAGGCGAGGTGCTTTCTGCTCTCTTCTATGTTAGTGGATAAGCGCAATAAACAAGCTTGTCGGCGAGACTAGACTCGTGACGAAGAGCTCAAGAGAGAAGAAGCTTTCGTAACTGTTGATCCGTCGATACCGATACTGTTTAAACCATACTCCAATCACTGCCAGCTCATCGTTGATGGCTCACGTAACACCAAGTCGAAGCCTTACTGCATACATGCAACCTCCTTTGCTTTCCCCACTTCCTCTGCCGTTGATAGCTACTTCGATAACATTGCGTTATTTTTCTTTAGCGGAAAAGGAGACAAAGGCTAGGTGCCCTTTCTTTAAGTGATAGGGGAGAGGTTAAGACTAAGTTGAGGAAGGAAGAAGGTGAGACGAGAAGACCTCTCACAGGTTGGGGAGGAAAAGATAGAGGCGAAAGTTATCGAATCTTAGCTCTCTGGATCCTCTAAACTGGCATCTTCTACTAAGAATAGTGGCCACCCCCTTTCCTAGCTGACCTCTGAAAAAGAAAAAGGAGTAAATTCGGCTCATCTGCAGAAGGTGGAGCATGGTTTCCTTAATCTCCAAAGCGTAAGAGTGGTAAGGAATCGCTCAAGCCCATAGAGTGATGACAGCTAATTAATAAGTCAGTCCCTAAGGCGGTATCGATGCCAGCAGGTTCTCGTCCTTTCACCCCGCACACAAGCTGCCTACCAGTCAGGAACAAAGTCCAAGAGCAAGTCCAGTGGTATTTCCATCAAGGAATTGCAGCACAAGCTTACCAGACTAAGCAGTCGCTACTCCCTGCTATGAGAACTAGGTTTATTCTGACCCTACTGTCTAAGTCCCAGCAATCGCGGCTTAGCTGCTCAGGCTTAATCTAGGTGGGTACGGGACTCCGCAGCAAGTGAAATGTCTCTAGCTTAGTTCGTTCGTCAGTGCCCCAAGCGAGACCATAAAGATATCAAACTGACTAAATCATGAAAGTGAGGTAACGCCCGTTGATTCACTGCCGGTCTATTCCACCAGCTTAAACTAAGGAAGGAATGCAACAATCGAAGACTTAGACATTAGCCTTTTATTTTGAGGAGGCAAATTAGGAACTTTCATACAGTCAATCTAGTAGCTCTCTTCTTTCCTATTAGCTCGTAGTTCCCTTCCTCTAGTGGGAATAACCTGAGGGAACTGGCTCCTAAGCCAATACGGATGCTAGCGAAGAGCGGAGGAGAGAGCAGCCATCTTAGCTTCCTGGAACAACCAGCTGGCTAGATCTAATTTCTTCTCTTATTTGTTCTCGCTTGAGCTAACCCTAAAGTAGCAAGTTGCCTCAGGGGAAAGCTTTCCTCCCTTACCAGGATTCAATCCAGCCGCAAGTTCCCCTACATATCAAGAAGGTAGCTTGATAGTCTCAGAAGCATCTTTCTTCTTTGTCTTCCCTAGATCCGCACTGGTGATAAGCTAATAAGGTAAGAGGAGTAGTGATCTAGGTATCATTTCTTATTTTAAAAGAAACGAAACTAGGATCCGAAAGAGAACAAGATGTATGTGTCTAACTTCTATCTATGGGTTATGTCCAAGCTCCATTGCACTTGGTGATAGATATGTCATCTTGCCCACCTTGTAGAGTTTCAAACCTAGTTCAAAGTAGGGTCCTATGATTGATTACCCATCTGCTAACCAAGCTATAGAAACGAGAACTTGTTCCCCTAAGCTACCTGACCAAAGATCCTAAGCTACTTGTTTTCAGTGCACTGCTTTTCGAGCTCTTGCTTGAGTTGAGTTGGCTATAATAATTTATCCTCTTTCTAGCTCGTTCTTCAGCTACTCCATCTAGGAAAGGGACAAGACTGCCCTACATTATTAGATGCTTTCTCTTTCTGCTCGCTTCTTCTTTCTCCCTATTGAGTGAGATGAGATGCTACTCCTGAGATAGGATAGATAGATGCCTGTGGGGGCTCGTTCCGCGAGGCCCCACTCGCCTGCTCTTTACTTTCACGCTCTTGATTCTTGTTGATGCCTGACTACTGATAGTGATGACCTACTTCACTCCCCGCTACCGACCTTCAAACAACTGCTACTGGAAACTCTTGCTTGTAGCTACTACTACCACTATGACTTTCGGGAAGCCTTGCACTCAAAGCTAGTCAGAACAACTCCTTGATAGGTCTTGATAGACAATACAAAGCCCTTTCCCTATGCCGTTCCTTCCGTGCGTGTGAGGCTGTTTGCGACACCCCCAATAGCCGTAGTAGGTGTCGATCGGTAGTTTGCTCGCCTGGTTCGAGTCTTCGGGGCATTTCTCTGTTGGCTGTGAATTTTCCATGTACATTTACCTTTTCTACCGCTGTTGTTCTTCTCAGCACCAGGTCTCCCTCTATCAAAGGTCTGTGCCTGACTTTCCTGTTTTAAATCCTGCTCATCCAGTTATTCTGTGCTGCTAGCTTAAGAGCAGCTTGGAGCCTCATCTCTGGCAGTTGATCTAGTGCTTCCCTCATGAGTTGTTCGTTGACTTCAGGGTCGTAATGCTGAACTCGAAAGCTAGGTAAACCGATTTCTATGGGCCTCAGCTTGGCCATTGCTTTGAGGGTGGCATACCGCAACGCTCGCTTACTTGCCCTCGAACCGACTATCCAACGACACTTAGCATTGGCCTATCACTCAAATTCCATTTTTATAGCACCCCTCTTTCACTTGAAGCAACTACTACTTCTCCATCAACTACCAGCATCTTCCATTAATAACTATTTAGGCCTTGACAAGAACATCTTCCATTAATAACTATTTAGGGATCATCACCAGGTCCTATAGACAAGAACATCTTCCATTAATAACTATTTATGCCTAGACAAGAACATCTTCCATTCATATCGATTATGGGATCATCACCTGTTCCTATAGACAAGAAGGGCTTCCAAACTAGCATGCTTATCTATCTCATATCTATCTCTTTTATAACATACTTTCAACATATAGGTCCATATTACCATAACATGTTATAGGAGCAAACCCTACGTCTAATCACCGATACTTGGACCTGCTTGGGGACAGATTGGTTCCCCGGTCCCAGCAAGGCTATCTGTCTACTTGGCTCTGGTTGTAGGCCTTTCGCTTTGGGCTATCTTCTTTCTCCTCGTTCTTGGGACTTGCTTTAAGACTGTGTTATGAATCCTCTATTCCCTCTGTTTGGATCCCACCTTGTTCGAATCCTCATCCATTCTCCTTGTGTTGAGGTCGTCTTTCGAGCACTTCCGGTTCTAAATTCCCTTGTTAATGAATCTTTCCTGCCCTTGTTATCAATCAAACCTTTTCAACTTCTAAACTGATTTACCTTCCCAGTCCACTGCCTCTCTTTTCCTTTCCTATCCGTTCGGGGTACCTCCCTCACTTGTTGCTAATAGATCGCATCGCTTGATGCTTTGTTGTCTCCTTTCCTATCCTATCGATCGGGGTACCCACTCGGGCACCCCTCTCTTGCTGCTGATAGATCGCTTCGCTTGTTGCTTTGTTGTCTCCCTCGGGTCGACTCGGCCCCTCGAGCCCCAGTCTCGGAGCCTCTGGTAAGTTGCCTCCCCGAACTGAGAAAAGCAAGTAATAGCATAAGTGATCAAATAAGAAAGTGAGCTTCTCACCATAGATTCTCCGGAAGAAAGCAAGATAATGACATTTCATCCCAGCAGCCTTGCCAGTGGTTAGCTTGGAATGGTTTCCGATGCTTTAAAAGTACTAGCTAAGGCAGTCGTAGAAGAGTTTGTTTCATAATCATATAAAGGAATTGGGACAACCCAAGGCAAGGATGGTGCAAAACCTTTAGCACCAGCTAAGGCGACCTCCTGTGCAATGAAAGGTATGCCCATTGTACCCGTGGTTGCTGCATTCATTGACGCGGATCGGTCTATTTATTGGCTAGTCGTATTCATTCCTCGGTCGAGCGACTACGTACCTGATGCCTGCGTAGAAGTACAGTTTTAAGGTAAGGAAGATGTGCCTTTAGTTAGAAAGGAGAACTGCCCCCTTCTTGTTTGGATGAGCGAAGACAGCAATCAATCCATTGATTGGATCCGTGAAAGTAAGGTAGACGCCATATAAAATCTCTGTGTTCCCTTTCCAGAAGAGCCCAACCTTCGATGCATACAGGGATTCTCATTCCTAGTTATTGGGCCGCCAAGGAGAGTAGACTTGCCTCCAATCAGTTCCAACTGAGACTGATCATAGGCACCATTGGGGTAGCAAGGTCGAGCCTTGCCCGGACCTACACCTCTCTGAGTTGCGTTCTTTGTCTCGTCCATCTGAGGCGAAAGCATACCCGGGTATAAGGTGCCTTAGTTTGTTCTCTTTACAGCATGCTGCCTCGGGACGAACATCATAGCAACACGACCAAATGGACCGGTTGGGCGCCTTATACTAATGCGGATCCGACCCTTTGAGACAGGCTCTTGAGATTGTTGGGTATGGCCTGCCATATTAGAAATAAGGTGAATGGATAAGACGAATACAGGGGATATTGAAATAGACGATCTCAATTCTACGAAAGAGGAATGCATTTGGTGAATACGGATGCATGAGAAAAGGAAGCTGGGCTAAGGTAAAGTTGAGATAGGATCGTAAACCGCCACAGATACTAGGAGTCAGCCTGCTAGTAGTCTTTATTAAGCTGTAAGCCCTAGAGCTCGAGATTGGTTGTTTAAGAGTTTTGCAGCGTCATTCCTCGCGCTGTAGTAGCTTGAAAGGTAGAAAGAGGATAGATAGTAAACAGCCGGATAAGCAGTATATCTTGTCTCCTAATAGCCTCTAACCCTATAATCCCTGTCTTGTAGACGAATTCCATTCTGTTTCTGTTGCGCTTTCTGGTAGGTCAAGGCGTTGTTATTCTTCTTTCGCGCTAGCCCTTGACTTTAGGGGAACAACCCCTTGGTAGCTAGATGCGATCCGGTAATACCAGTCAACTCCTTCTTTCGCTTATGTCAGGTAAATTCCTGTCCCAGTGACGCTAAATTCTTACCTTCTGAGCATTCTTCCTCTTCACCAACTGAAGATCTAGACTCCACTTTAGTGAAATCCCAAGCCCTTCCTTTAAAGGCCTGAGTGAGTATCAAAAGTAAGTAGAAGTAGATGCCACCGAGGAGTTCGCCCCTCCATCTGTGGAAACTGGGGTTGAGTCCTTCGAGCCCCGTGTGGAACCGATTCAAGTAAGGAGTTGAAACTTCCTCTACGAAAGTAGGCCTTTTCCTTCCAAACAAAAAAAGCATGTCTTCAACCCTGCCTTTAAAAGAACCGGGGCATCCTTTGACTCATTCTTTCCTTCGTCTATTCATATTCTATTCCCCTAGGGTTTTATTACAGTGGAAAGCGCATCCAGTTTCAGTCGAAGTTTCCTTTGCATTACTTGTTAAGCTCTTTATTATTTAGGGAAACTGCTAATAGATATCGATCTCTTCCCGTCTTTTCTTACAGCCATTGTCTAAGTAGTTGCTAGGGTAAGAAAACTTGACTTTCCGGTCGTCTGCATCATTGGTTCAAAACCTTGATTCGGTCAACCGCGTAAGACAGCCCTAATGCTGAAACTGACAGAGGGGTGGAGGATTGGACCTCTTCGGGCAATGGATCGAGTGAACGAAAGAGACTGGCTTTCTGCTTTTTTGGAAGAATTCATCTAAATACCTTTTTCCGCCTCCTTAGCTCTAGCAGCAGTGGGCACATGAGATCATCCCGACCCCTCACCGTTAGAGGGTCCCCTCCCGTTCTAAGGTAAGCGCTGTGCTAAGTTTATAAGTCCGTCTATGTCAATTCAGTTTCAGTTATTCGCCTTTCTTGCGAGCCTGAAGTTTTAGTTGTTTTCCTCCCCATTTGCTATCCGTCTTTCTTTCGTCCTTTCTGCTAGCTATCTAGTGAGAGAAAAAAGATAAGCCCATACTGGTGGAGTGGACCTGACAAGCATCAGATTCATTCAGCCGAAAGATCTCTTTTCTTATTTCTTTTAGCTCTGCCCTTTCTTAGCTTCCTATCCCCTTACTGGTTTAGCTTCTTCTAACTACTTGCATGGGATTACTATACCCTTCCGGCAACTTGAAGCCTGGGACTTCATTTCTTCTCTTTCATGTCTTTTTGGTTACTATTATAGGTGTTTTAACTAGTCAATCAATCGTAATAGATATCGATCTCTTCCCGCACTCTCTTTAAGCAAAGGCAGAAGTGAAAGTAGTCTTTGTTGCGCTATTCTAGTCTTTTAGAAAGACACTACTCCCTTCCGGTCGAGCTAGTTTTTCTTCCTCTCTCGCATAGTTTAAACCTTACTCTATGTGCTGTCCTGAGTGGGCTACCATCCTTTTCCATTCCAAAGTTTAATTCATCGTTGCTTTCCCCTTTTTACCTGGAATAGTCTATGGATATAGTCCCGGTTGATGCTGCTGACATAGATGTAGATGGGGCGCAAACCCCTTTATGAAGAAGTTGAGGGAGCCTCCGATCCTCTTTCGTGTGCAACGGTGAAGAGTGGAAAACCGCTCCTCTAACTTGAGTTGCTTTTAGCTCCTATGACAGTCCTTGTTAGAACTAGGACCTCCCCCTCGCTATCTATCGTCAGTTATTGTCCCTGCCCGGCGAGGAACTGCTTGTATCAGACCTGATTCTCGCGCAGCAAGATATTTTGTGAGTGCCCTTCCTTTTAGGCTTTAGGCTCATCTCACGATGTTCGTCTTGTAAGATCAAATGTAGCTGCTCACGGATCAAGAACAATAGAATGATTCATACTAGCTCTAGCTGTCCAGGCATTTCCTCCGTCCGAGCCTACAAATAGAGCAGAGGCAGGTTTAGCTTAATAGCGTTATGTTGTTTGTTCCATTGGCCTCGTTAGGCCTAAGGCCGAATCAGATCAGAATTTTGAGGTATAATCACAATCACCCACGTGACGTTCGTCACTTTAGTTTTGGACTAAAGACATCGCTCTTTGACCCTTTCCTTCTCTTTCCTTCCAATTGGTTGTAGGGTAATAGAAGAAGGATTTTCTTCTTTAGTCAGTTCCGGTAAATACGCCCTGGAACTAGGAGATGAATCGAAGCCTTCTCCTTTCCTTCAGTAGTCATTTAGACTTAGAAGAAATCCATACGTGTGTCAGTCCGTCATCCTCCGGCGGGCAAACGATGCAATAGCTTCGGTTAGACTTTTTATAGAATTGGGCTGAAATTGGTTTTTAACTAAACTTAGGATCTCGCTGTTAAAGCAGGACAGGAAATAAGATACATTCTTATTCCTTACTTCTTTCTCAATCACGGGAATTTCTTCATAAATAGCAAAGGAAGTCAGAACTGAAGGGGGACACTTAAAAGACTGAAAGGACTTCCCTCCGGGTAAAGCCAAACTCTTGAGGAGTTGGTATTTAATCCCTCGGTGTAAAAAGATTAATCTCCACCAGCTAGCATCCTAGACTACAAAGTCAGGCTTACGGCTTAGCATCAAGACTTTCGACTGAGTCTTCCATAGGCAGGTGGGAATTGATTAGGCTGTCAGATCAAATAGATCAGTTAGCAGCTAAAGGGTAAACATCTTCTCTTATAAGGCTGCTTTTCTTTACTAGAGGAGCTGGAAAGGAAGAGGCACCCATTTCGGTGCTTGCTTCCCCTGCACCTAGAGGATCTAACACTTATGGTTACTATAGATTTGGAAGTTACTTAGATGCTGGTTATAAAAGCTACTTGGGACTCAAAACCTGCTCCAGCCTTTTCGGCTCCGTCTGGTGCTTTAATAGCTCGATCTGAAACCAACCTATGGTACTGTCTATGCCCATCATGCTATTAGGTTAACAACCGGCTATGGAGCTTGTTCCTGCCCCTGCTCTCTCTGCTTCAGTCTCTTATTCATTCGTATCAGAAGCTTGGGGATCATGCTCTCGTGCTATCGGTCCCATCCAACACTTTCCCATAACAAACCTCTATGCGGTTGAAAAAACAAGAAAAGATGTACATCGGGATGGAAATCAATGGGGCGCTGGCAGCGGATATCACCGCATTTCTCACATGTCATTATCGACAATGGGGGGTTGACTTTCTGTAACTCGACCGAAGAACAGGTAGGACTAGTCTCAGCCACTCTTCGAGGGTATAGTTATGTTATAGGTGCGGACAAAGCAAAGCTGGTAACGCAAAGCACGTTGGATGCACCCCGAAAAGGTTCAGTGTTAGCCGAGGTGAATTGACCGAGAGGACTGAATCAATCGCAACACAATGGGGTAGGAGATTGAAGGCGCTTCTTCTGTGTTTAGGTTTGAGCTCTGTTTCGGTACGCCTCATTGCCCGGCATTGTTTGATAGAGATATAAGATCTCCGGATCGCTTACAGTGCAATGCATCGGGGTTTTAATTTAAAGGAGGAAGAAGCCTCCAAAGAGCGAAGCATAGCCGTGTTTAAGCCTTTACTGAGCTATATCTCTATCTATTTTTTAGGGCTTAGTTTAGACTCACGATACCGAGAAAGCAAGCCGACCATAGACGGAGGTTTAAGCTTGAAGTGTCCAACCTAAGGTGAATCAGATGTTCGAAGGAGACTGTTCATGAACATGGATTGTTGGTATACCAGCTTTCTCTACAAGCTTTGGCTTAGCGGCTAAGGGCATGTTCCCCTTGATAACCTCTGTTCCCGCTCACAATGTTACTAGCACAGCTCAACTTCTTTCCATGCTAAGTGAACTAAGCACAGGGGAAGCCTACAGGAAAGGAGATCTCGCTCGGGATGTGTATCCGCAACTGGATGTTTCCAGCTTGGGACTTAGAGTAAGCAGGATGCCTACTTGTTAAGAGTAGGGCGCAGAATGCATTTCAATCCTGGGCATAAATTCAACTATTAAAGCTTAGCTTCAAGCGAGAGATGCTAGAATCAAGTCAGTCTTACTACAGGCGATCGTTTGTGCACGATAAGCAGCTATCTAAGGTAATCAAATCCATTAGCAGCAGCTACGAGATCTTCTTGATCTTAAGCCAAATATCTTACTAAACCGGGGGATTCTCCTCTCATCCTTAAGCCAGGGATTCACTGCCAGTGCTTAGTGGCATGATCAAAGCCTCAGATCTTTACCTGCTCTTCTCCGGGCTGCCTCGATCTATTTAGTTGAAGGCATTAAGCCTAAGAAAAGAGGTAACTAAGTCAAAACATCCAATAGTTTGAGCTTAGGAGGCCAATATCCCCTTATATCAGGTAAGTCAGAACTACGGGAACTCCGAAAGAAGCAGGATATCTTTACGCCCTACCTTAGAAAGATAAGGCTGAGCTAGTCGTCTAGTGTGCAGCGGCAAGAAAGAAAGATTAGTTCGTTTGTGCGCGGGTATTCCCCTCTTGGACTCTCCCTGGAGTTCCCCTTCTAGGGAGTCTTCGTAGGCTGTCGTTACAGGCTTTATTGCTTAAGTATAGCCATAAGCCTCGCACCTGACCCCCTATGCCCTTAGATGATATTCTAACACCCTAATAATCTCTTAACCGCTCAGGGGTAACATAGTGAGGAAAGCGACGAAGCCTTCGGTAATACCTCTTCTTCCCGAAAGTCAGATGCTTTCTAGATATATCAATAGAATGTGTAAGCCGAAGTAGCAGGTTCAGGCTAACGGGTAGCCAACAAGTATGCTTGACTCTTTTCGGACCTAGGATTGTCTTTCGGTTTTCAATCTATTATCAAAATGAGAAAATGTAGTTGTTGCTCGCCTGATAGTAAGTCGCTCGCTTCATTGAAGGATGTCTCGTATGAAGGGAATGTCGGGTTGCAACCATGAGAAAATTCCCTATGGACGTTGAGGCCCTACCTTGGCGTATAAGCCCTGCCGTTCACACTTTACGTCGAAAGCGGATCATGCGCACTGAACTAATAATAAATAGTATAGTGACAGCTGTTCTAGGAATGGATCTTCCATAACAATTATTCTAACCCGGCTACTCCTAACTCATAGGGAAGACCAACTCACTGACCGGGTGAAAGCGTAATTCTCTATGCAAGCTAGATGAATATTTCCATATTAGAAAAAGAGCAAGAAGATGTTCCAAAATGTATAAAGACCGGCCAGGAGCCGCTACTTGACTCATGAAGTGAACTAGACTGGCTTCGATCTCTCTCTACATGAAGCTTCATACAGGATTAGGTTCTTTGATTCAATAATTGCGACAAGAGCTTTTTTCTTTCCTTCTTCTAGTTCTTGAGTGATAGTAGCTCATCTCTCTTCTTTCTTCTGTCAACTGTCCTTTACCGGTAACTGGATCAATCGCTAGCTGGAAAGTTTCCACTGTCAACTGCCGTAAGAGGTCCTTTTCCAAAATAGAGAATAGGGCATGGAAGCTTTCTGCTATTAGAGGAGAGTTTTTACTGCAAGGGAGGAAGGGGGATTACGCGACTTACAATTCATTTCCTTAACCCCGAAATAGCAACTTGGTTATAGCTGAGAGAAAGTAGAAAGACTCTAAACAAAAGGTACTGGACAAGCTCTTAGGGAATAATCTCTTTCTTATTTCTTTCATGACTAAATATCTCTCCAGCCGGTCGGTTGGAGTTGGATTGAATCGACTTCGTCTTCTTCCCAACAATGAATCCCGTTCAAGCTGTGATAAGAGGACGTTTCCGTACCCCTTACCTTACTCAAGAAAGAAAGTCATGCTGATCAGTAGTAGTGTCTAAGAGGAAGGGTTGGCGCTTTGAGCTACCTATTTTTTGTGATCAAATAAGAAACTTAGCTTCTCACGTTGCCATAGATTCTCCGGAAGAAAGCAATCGGCTTTGCCCAAGTTGTAATGACATTTCATCCCTGTCGATGAAGAATGTTTCGAAAGCAGCCTAAAAGCGGTTAGCTTCGCTTTCCTTTAGAGAGGAATGGTTTCCGATGAACTACACCCTTTACCTGTTGATGAATCATGCTTCGAACACCTAGACCACGCTTAGTAACGTCTGCGCTTAGATAGCGATGTTCACCCGCCTTCCTTACCCTTATAATAATAGGAAAGTACTACTTCCAGTCAAAACAGCTCTCCATGCAAGCTATTCTAGCAAGTCTTCAGTGGAGGATAAGTAGCACTAGGCAAGTAACTTGTTTGAACTAGTTGATATCACAGATTACTCAAGGTTGTACGAGCTCTAATAGTAGTTGAACCGAATACACATTCGACCTTGGAAATAACAATCTTAATAGGCCTATACCAGATAATCTTACTGAGTTAGCTCAACAACAATGCCACAGAAAGCGAAGGAATCGGATCTCATCAGTTAATGCCCTCAGTCTGCTTTGCTCCATCTAAGGCTAGGCACTTAATCTCTCCCCTTCTTCATGTGCACATTTGTCTCTTTGCTGAATTGCTATCGACTAAACGGAAGCCCCTTGTTAGGACGAAGATCTTTGCTCAAGAGGAAAAACTTCATTATACGAAATAAGATAACTAACTGGCAGCTGTCCGAAGGCAAGTAGTTAAGAACAAACGAGCATACAGCGGAAAGCACATTTGGGCAAAAGGAAGCATTCTCCGCTGGCACAAGAATAGCAAACAGCTTAAAATAAAAGCCCATCAAACTATGAATTGAAAGGATCATATAGCGTAAAGCATCCTTGGAAGCCGATCCTGTCCCGTCGACGTCAGTCACTATATGAAATCAATACGGAAAGCCATCAGATACATGTAAGTAGTTCATAGAATGGACTTTAGTATCTGGTATAGACCCGATATGATATATATTACCATCGGTTGTCCCTGATCTGCAAGTGATATCTGCAGACCAGTACAACGCTTGACTGATCATCGAGTACCCCACCGGCAAGAGCCCCTTTATCGATCGAACCGGGCTGCTGCTATCACAAATCTCTATTCGTGCTCGAGAGCATGTAGTTGGAAGAGGAACTGGTTGGCGAGCGTAAAGCGCGAGATGTCCTTTCATAGCGGAAACTCTCAAACAGAAGAGAAGGGCACAAGAACCCGTCATGCCTTCTAAATCATCATTTTTGAATAGAATGTCGTAGAGAAAGCAAGGACTTTATTCCCTGGCGATAGCATAACAAGCTGGGTCCGGTGACAACATTGGTATTTGGTGGTTGGTTCCAGGGAGCTAGTCGGTTCCTGGCATCCGAGTTACTAGCTTTCTAGACCGACGGTTGTAGGCCTTCCCTCAAAAGAAGCAGTCCAGACAATCATCTGACTCCCCGGAGATGATAGCTTCTTTTATTATAGCTTCTGAGTTCGTATCGCTACAATAGAAGAGGAAATCTCATTGATTCATAAACTCGTATGTAATCATAAAGATTCATAAACTCGTATGTAATCACTGAACGGCACCGCTCGATTCTACTGCCTAAGATGTCCCTCCCGGTACCTGCTTGAGTTAGCGTAAGCGGCTCGTAAGACCAAGGAGTTATCCACCTTCCGGGTGAGAGGAAAACTATACCCGGCTAAAGGGGTTTGGTAGAAAGAAAGGGATAGAGCTCTGAAATAGTTAACTCAGAGCTGGGGTGGGAAGGCAATCGATGTGTCACAAGAAGGCAGTGATTTGGTGATTGTCGCCTCTTAGTCTTATCTATTCAGATAGAGGAATGCAAACTAGCAAACTGCTCTATCAGCGGAAAGAGAGAGAGAGCCAATACATGAGAGGGGGTAGAAGTTAAGCAGGTTTTTTCTTAGACGGAAGGTTCTTAGTCTAATCGGAAACAGAACCCGTCTGTAACCACAATGACTATATGCTTAACACACCTAATGACTATATGCTTAACACACCTTCAGATCGAAGAAGTACTTTTTGGAATGGGAATGGCTGAAGCGGGGTGGAGGAATGGTCAACTCATCAGACTCATGATCTGAAGACTACAGGTTCGAATCCTGTCCCCGCCTAATCACTTGAGATCTTTTTTTGGGTGGTAAAAGTTGTCTTGCCAGCTAGCCGGATGGTGAACTCTTCCAAGTCTGTAACGAAGCTAGTACGGTTCAATGCTTCTAGAATAATAGTTCAAATTCCGGCTAACGGGATCAGAGCTTGAATTAGACAATAGATCGCCCCGGCGGGCTTGCTCTGACTCAGACGGCCCTGAGAAGCACTCCGGTAACAGATCCTTTTGCAGGCTCAGGGGGAAAGAGAAAGAGAAGGCCAACATCGCTCGGACCAGAAGAGAGTAGTCGAGCCATTCCTCCGCTCTCTCTTGGCAATAGTTTACCTTTCTAATGTTCAGCCTTGATGAGTGGGAGAGGTAGCCGAATTAGGATATCACTACAGGCACGGACTGCGCAGGAAGTTGCGATCCTAAAATGAACTAGAAAAATGAACCGCCCATTACCAAATTAGACTCCTAGTTTAATTAACGTCGGCTTATCTGTCAGTCGTGTTGGGTCTGCCGCTCAGTTGAAAACTATGAAACAAGTCTGCGGTAGTTTAAAACTGGAATTGGCACAATTACGTTTATTAGAAGTGGACAATCGAGTGGTTGTACCAGCCAAAAGTCATCTACGTATCGCCGGACCGCCCCCGCCGACGAATAATAGGTACCACCACTCCAGGCAGAGTTAGTGAGCCGTGTAATAGGCGACCATTTCGCGCGGTTCGGGGGGCACTTGAGTCAGCCGCCGGCGCCCGACAGCGTCTTGACCCCTATCCAATTTTTGGGCCAATTCCCTCTTCGTACTACCAAAAAATGAGATTCTTGCCGAATCCGAGTTTGCTGCTCCAACCATTATCAAACTAATACCTATTCTGTTTAGTACTTTAGGTGCTTTTGTTGCGTATAATGTAAATCTAGTAGCGGATCAATTCCAACGAGCCTTTCAAACTAGTACTTTTTGTAATCGACTCTATAGCTTCTTCAATAAACGCTGGTTCTTCGATCAAGTTTTTAATGACTTTCTAGTCAGATCGTTCCTGCGTTTCGGATATGAAGTTTCATTCGAAGCTTTAGACAAAGGTGCTATTGAGATATTGGGCCCTTATGGTATCTCGTACACATTCCGACGATTGGCCGAGCGAATAAGTCAACTTCAAAGTGGATTTGTTGTGCGAAGAGTGCGTTATGACCCGTGGCCGCCTGCCTGGTGGGGGCGGCTCCTCCGTTGTGGGTAAACGGGAAACCCGACTCTACGAACCCGAGGAAAGGCTGCACAGCAGTAGTAGGGGCGTTAAGACCGGAGCTTTTTGTAGTGCTAGCAGGAATGCAAGTGAATGAATCCCATCCCCTAGCGAGTAAAGTGCTTACGCCCCTTTAGAGAGAGGGGCGCGCTAGCGCTTGACTAATAGAATAGGGGGCTGAGAAGCTCTTGCTTGCTGTCTACTTCGCGAGCCTTCACTGCCCCGTTCTGTAACTTACCTTCTTTCGTCCGTCCACGAGGCTGTAAAAAGAGAGAAAGGGGCGGCTATCTAGCGGGAGTCGTTTCGGTTGTATGCCACGAGGTCCCTATGGACAAGGGGACAAGTGAATCATCGCTTTTGGGCGCAGGCAGCCCTCTACCATCTATCCCATTGCATTCCATTGTCTCGTATTGTACTGTACCGTATCAGACCAGATACATCTATTGAGTGAGAGAAAGGTAATATATTTCATTCTATTTTCTTCATTTTGATATTGATAGGGATCCCCATTCATTCCTAGATTCCCGGATTGATTGTCCCTACCTAACTACATGGTAGTGGTCTAGGGAGCGCAATTGCTAGAGCACGGGAGAATGAAGAGTAATGATTTCAGCAAGAGCAGCCGGACGGACTACTATAGTGAGTCTAGTGACTACTAGAGTAGAGTTAAGTCAAAAGGTATGGTATAGCAGCCTTTCCGAGCGAGCCTCTGGGATCTCCTGTAAACCCCCATGATGTGGTAAAGGGAGGATATTAGGGGAAGCAGTGAGTGGAGATTCCCCTGCAGAGAGCCGGATGAGGGGAGACCCTCACGTCCGGTTCGGAGGGCGGGGATATCCCGACCCTACTATCATTATGCCTTTGCAATGTTACTTGGTTTAACTCTATTTGTGACCTTTTTTTGTATGTGGGACTCTCTATCTTCTTGGGTAGATAATCGATTGTCTTTCATTTGGATAGTGAGTTGTTTTTATAATAAGTCAAGTCAAGAATCATAATCGAACTGGAGGAGCTTGCCAGGATGGCTTGGTAAGCAAGCAAGCAGTTATGTAGGCGCCAACTCCCAGTTCTTTCTCTTCTTTCTTTTTTATCATCAAAAGAAGATTGCTGGAAGAATAGAGATCCGGTCTTTCGTTCGCAACAAGGTAGCCATAGGGAGAACCTGTGGCTGGATTGAATCCTATGCCCTCAAGTTCTTCAAGTCCGGATTCATGGATAAGCCTTCAGCTAAGAGAAGGAGAAATGCTATAAGTCAAAGTCAACTTCGTTCACCACTACGTTCTTTCAGAACCGCTCCGTGGGCTTCCCTGAAAGCTAAGATGTGGAATAGCGCTAGCTAACAAGTAAACGAGTGAATCTTGCGTAAGTGAACGGAAGCATGTTCGAGCTAAGCAAGTAAACTACTTCTCTTCGTTGCGTAGGCGAAGTGAGTTGGCTGTTTCGAGCTAGGGCTAAGCGAGCCAGAAGTGATCCAAGCTGGAAGTGAGCCGGAGTTCGTAGGCTAAGTGAACGGGGAGCAACGGCTGATCGAAAAGCGAAGATAGGCGCATAGTTCAGTGATCTACAAGAGTGGTAGAGGTCCCGATCAGGTTGTTTTAACAAGCTAGTTAGGCCAGATAGGCTAAACTATTCGTAGTTCCCCAGGCCAGCGGGGTAGGTGCGGAACCGAAGGCTGTTTGCGTACTTGCTTGTTAAAGCCTGAAAAGAAGCCAATAAGGCGCAGTTACAGCTACATTGGATAGGGAAAGGGTTGAAGTTGCGAAATCAGGCATAGGGTGTACGAATAGCACTGATCGTAGACCATCCAGATGCTTATGGGGCAGAACAGACCGATTGATTAGTTCCCGTGATCGTAGATCCACTTTAGCTAATGCAACTCGGGAAGAAGCTGCTAAGATCCCGTCGCTTACAAATGCTCCAGCGTGAAATAAAGACTTTTTTAGGTACAGGGATAAATTCGTACAATAGTGCGAGGACGGAAAAGAAAACGACCTTCTTTGACGCATGTTCTCCCAATAGTGCGAGTACTGACTTGTTCGTAGAAAAGAAGAGTCCTGACTAGTATACCGTCTGCTATTCTTACTAAATCTCAAGATTGAATTGGTAGTTGTACAATTGAACACGGTATGGGAACTATACAAATTGAACACGGTATGGGTAGGAGTCAAGTGGAACATAGAATTGTTTGTAGTCAAATTGAACATAGAATTGTTTATTGACAAGTTTGTGGGTATGTGGTTTTTGCATTTCGTTCAATAGGGGGAACACGAGACCTATAAAGAAAGGGGAATACAGATAAATTTAGATTTTGACGCATTAGTAGGATTCATTCTTTTCCTCTCCACAGATACCGAGATCTATCCTTAGATAGACGCACTAGAAAGTTGAACAGGAAAGTTGAGACTGGCTTGTTCATGAGGCTAGTTCAGGAATTAAGGGTTTCTAGTTTCAATCTATAAATACCCTTTAGCCCTCACTCGCCGGTGGGCTCACAACACTTGCTTTGTTGATTGAATCGATCGGGATGCCCTCGGGGGCATCCCTCCCTGTTGTTGTTGATTGAACAGTGGAGATTCTCATACTTGTTAGCTGACTTCTTGCTTCCTTCGTACATTAGCTGCACTAGACTGTTGAGCTATAGAGTTTAGACTGACTGACTCCATGGCACTAGTTAATAGCTATCATAGATCGTTCCGGCCAGTGATCATTTGGAAGATCACTGTCCTCCACTTGCCTAACTACAAGAGATTAGAAATCGTATCTCACCGTATTCGTTCCATTCGTTCGTCCTCACTCATGTAACTTGCCTAGCAGTTGTAAGAGCAGCAACAACAGCCAGGAAAGTCTAGCAACACTTGCTTAGAGGTCTAGCAGCACTGACCGGAAGTCCGGTAGTCCGGTCATTCTCTTGAGATCTGAGTTCCAAAGGTAGGTGAAGTAGGATTTCTCGGGTTCAATAGCACCCTCCGATGAAAGAGTCCATCTCGCAAGCACTACGAAGGAAGGCAGGGACAAGGAGGAGGATGAAGTGAAGATTTCATTGATTGCAGTGTTGCAAAAAGAGGTAGGGTGCAGACTCCAACAGACAAAGGCCGTTAAGGTGGCTGTGGCTAATGGAGATTTACTGGAAGTCAATGCTTGGTGCAAAGGGTTGTGTTGGACAGCACTGGGTTTAGAATTGACCACTGATTTCATGGTAATGCCTTTGGGAGAATATGGGGCGGTCTTGGGCATCCAATGGCTGTCAACCTTGGGGCCAATCACATGGGATTTCCAACCCTATTGCTTGAGGAAATTCTCAAATTACTGAAGAAATTAGATAGCCAATCTGTGGTTTTGTCATACAATAAGATCCAATTTGTTTGGACTCGTTAGGTTTGGCCCATTACCTTGAGTGAGGCCGAACGTGTACACCTTTTGTTTGTTATGAAGATGTGATCTTATCCACCGATGGGTCTTGTTCTAAGCCCACTATCCTAATAGGGTCCCATCTTGTGTCGGGTTAAGGCTCCACCTCATGTTGGGTTAAGGGCTTAGTTGAACCCAATTTCTTCTTGTATTTTAGGGCTTTGCTTGGCATTGGGCTTTAGTTAAGCCTACATCTTTATTTTGATTTGGTCTGAAAGAAATAGACGCATTTTCATTCAGGCAACAAGCAAAACCCCATCGATATGTCTTTCTTTGATGGTTCATGTAGGCTTGGGTCTTTCATTCGGGCCCTCTTGGGGCACCCTGTGGGCCAATGCGTATAACTTGGGCTTTCTTAACGTGGCTCATTTGACGACTCAGTACATGGATGTCACGAGTCCATTGGCATAGAGGAATCTTTTCTACGTAAGCAGGTTGTACAAAGTTTGTTACAATGTTATTCGGGTATATTATGTGTGCTCCGCAAGGTAGCCAGAGCCAGCCAGGTTTTCATGAAAAAGGCATGATCGTCTTCAACTGCATAAAAGTAGTGCGGAGAACTAGTAAGAATTAGGCCTGCCATCCAATTTGGATGATCCGCCGAATCCATTGCTGACTTCACCACGATCGATTAGGTGAAACGGTTCTGCAAAGTTTGTTTGTTCATACAGGCAGCGTGGTTATAGTAGTCAGAATTGTGCCAGCCATGCAATTCGTACTGCATGGCGATATTACTCTACCACTCTATAAATGGAGGCTCGATAAGTGTCTTCTTCATCAAATTCAAACCAAAGAAATTTCGTAATAGCACGTATAGCTATGGATGCTGCAAACAGGCTTTCTGCAATTGCTGCCGAAATGGGGCAACTCCAAAATGAAATTCAACAGCACCATAGAGTGCTAAACTCTTTTTTGAGAAGTGTTAGAACAATGGATCCTGCAAGGAAAGAAGCGCGCATTCGCGCTACCAGAGAGCGCATAGAGGGTTTGGAGGAGAGGCAGCAAGCGCTGCGGGCGGAGCAGCAAACGCTCATTGTTCATGGAGCACTCGGTCGCCTGGGAGACTAGAATAGAAGAGTCCGTCTATAATATAATAAGGTTTAAATAAGTGTCTGTAGACGCAAAGTAGTGTGTTTCTTCTTTTTCTTTGTTTGGTGGAGATCTACTCCTATGCTAAGTGTCTTTGTTGTGTTTGCATGTATCACTAGTAGTCTTCAATGCTTCCGTTGTTCACTTTGTAATGTTGTTTGTCTATGTGTGTGTAAGTTGAACGGCTTGAGTTCGTTGGATGCCATAATCTCGCCAAAAAGAAGCTAAACTTTGGTTTATGATTAGAAAGCCAGTGAATTATCTGCCTATGGGCGTATCCTTAACGCTCCTAGCATCCTAACTGAAAGTCTTCCTCTTTGTCTGCGCTTCCCTGATTCATCCGTGCCAATAAAAGAATAAGTCATGAAGTCATAATGCACGAGGAACTATTGAACTATTTAAGTAGGTCTTAGTTAAGGCATCCAATGATATAAAAAAGAATGAAGATAGATATAGCGTTAAGGAGATAACAGCTCGGGAAGCAACAAGGGCTAAGAGGAGAAACGAAATGAGTTGAACTATGTGAAACGAATCCCTATAGTCTTCTAGGTCAAAAACGAGACTTTCACAGGTCCGATAGGTTAGATAATATTTGAAGGGACGAAGCAAGCAGCAGCGCTCGCGCAATGATATCGCTTACTTAAAGAAAGACCTATATCTACAGTTTTGGGCTTGCCTCCGGCCTCCTGGTGAGCATTAGCAGAGGTGAGTTAGTGGCTATCCCGCTTATTCATTAGAGCGAGGATAGGGTGTTTAGCCGGCCTAGCCTCTCCGGTAATCCTAACGTTCAAGCAAAGGTCCTAGCTGAGCTGTCTAGGAAGGAAAGTCGTTAGCTTTAATTCAGAAGGCCTAAAACACAGGTTTTTATGGCTCTCAGGTAAGAAAGCCCGACTTGTTAATCGAAAAAGACGGGAATCCATAACTTTCAGATAGGAAAAAGACTACTTTCAGAGCAGTCAACTAGCTAGCCTTAAACCCCCAGCAAGCCATAGGGGTAGGCGGAAGACTTTCTCCTCTCGCTGCAAGAAAAGCCCTTTTATCGATCTTGATTATATGCCGTAGTACCTACCCCTCACCTGGCCTGCGAGGGGCTTCAAAGGCTCACAATGCCCCTTTTTAATAAGTTAGTTAGGACTTGCCTGCATCTCCCCATTCAATAGGCTAAGCAGCTAGCACCTTGCCGGTCTTGGTTTTGTCTCAGCAGAGTGCGTGGATGGGACGCCGGGGACGGTGCCCCTTCCTCTGTAGGTACTACGGCCTAGCCCAAACTTTTAGACTGATTTGGGCTAAGCAAGTTTATACGCCTTCGCAGCCCCTACTTCAATTAAGGCAAGCTTTCCTTTATTAGTAAAGGGGTCTAGTGCATGGAGATTGACCCAGCTCTTAGCCTGAGCTTGCTGGCTAGCTCTATTGGGTTGGTGTTGGGTTAGCCCGTAGTTTCCTTCCTCTCCTTCTCTTTCT
>JAOXNX010000011.1:95260-106309 GCA_028566075.1 Solidago caesia
CTATAAACCGTGGCACACTTGTATTGTGCAAATCTATAAGACTACCAGTTATAAATATTTAGATTGTTCCAAACTAGGAATTCTTGTATTGTTGTGACATGACCATGGACCCATGTTACTTTGCCAAAAAATATTGGAGAATATATGGTATTTTTCTTAAAATTAACGTATGTTATATTCCTTTATGGACTAGGTAAAAAACTTAGCCCAACATTAGCTAATTTGGTATGTGTAACAACTAACAACTCATCAACATATAGGTTGTCGCAGTAGTCTTGGACAAAAAACCGGTTTTTGAAAAACCGGTTTCAAAAAACCGGTTTTTTACCCGGTCAAACCCGGGTTTGACCAAAACCGATTCGGGTTTTGGAAAACCCGGCGTTTTGAAACCGATTTGGGTTTTGGGTTTTTGAACCGGGTAGAGACCGGGTTCAAATTGGGTCAGGTTCGGTTTTTGGCAAAAAAAAACCCGGTAAAAAACCGGTCCACGTTGACCAAAAACCGATTTGAAACCCGTTCGGGTCGGGTTTGGTTTGGGTAAAACCCGGTTTTTGAATATTAAATCTGCCACTGGTTTTATTGAAAGGCAAAGACTTGTTAAGTTACAACGTCGATAAATTGCCTCAAGAGTCGAGGCATTTAGGCTAAAGGCTTTTACGTCATGATCAAAAGTATTACATACAGACTTGGTTATTTTATACAACGAAATTGCTTCATATATGCATCGAAGAGAACGATTGTTTTCCAAATATCATTACATACAAATGATACAATGTTATTGTTCGAGCGCCTTTAAAGAAAAACGAGTGTTGAGATTCGGGAATTTATGAATGAATATATTAATCCATGGATTTATTACAAAAAATTATATTACTTTATTTTTATTTTTAATTTTTAGAGAGAAATGCCTAAATGGTCCCTGTGGTTGTCCAAAAAATCACGTTTCGTACCTGAAAGATCAAAACCTCACTGGTGGTCACTAAAATGAAAATAATGTTCACGTTTGGTCCTTAGTTGGGAGAACCACAGGGACCATTTATGGCCCAACTAAGGACCAAACGTGAACATTATTTTCATTTTAGTGACCAACAGTGATCTTTTGATCTTTCAGGGACGAAACGTGATTTTTTGGACAACCACATGGACCATTTAGGTACTTTTCTCTTTGATTAATGAAAATAAAGAGGTCGAAAGAGAAACTTTATTTTATTTTTTTATTTAGGTCATGCGTTTTATATATTACTTTTAATTATCTACATTAGGATTGAGTAATTTAAATGTGTATTTTTTATCTAACCTTTTTTTTATATTAACTTTGTTTATTTTTGTATTTCTCTTATATTTATTTTTTCCATTTATACAAAATAATTATTCTTTTTCTAAATATTTATTTATTTTTCTTATCATTTCCATTCTATATTGTATTTTCATTTTTCTTTATCTTTACTCTCTTATAAAACAAACTATCCCTCCCCCATTTTAAACTTTCTACCTTTGAAATACCTAAAATGTCCTTACTAATATAACTAACGTTATCCATGATTTTATTGAATACCCAATATACCCTTAATCAAATTAATATACAACATCTACCATTTAATTTCTAAAATAAATACACTATCCATTTTACATTAATAACCACACCACCACTATCGCCACCGCCGCCTCCATTACACGGCCACCGCTATCATTATTGTCGCTGCATCGTGCGGGCAGATAAAATTAGGGCGAAGGCAGGCAAAGTAGAGAATCAAAGATCCTTTTATACTCGTTCAATCAATCGATCTCTCTTTCTCTCTCTCTGCCTTGTTGGTAGTACTTACTTCGTTACTTACGTATTCTAGGGGAGCAGAGGAGTGTTTACTTATTCATTCAGATAGCTGCCGCTGCTGCTGCTTCTTCTTCGGCTGAATTGTTAGTATTTTGTTTCTCTCAGATTTACAACTTCGATCATCTTTTATAGGGTTTTCGTCGGCTGTTGTGTTTTATTATTTATTATTATTAGGGTTTTCTTCTTCTTTCTTTTATCTATCATCATTAACAACGAAATCCACATCCATCCTTTATTATTACTCTTTTTGTTTTAGGGCTTTTTTACTTCCTATTTTTTTTTATATAAATATATATATATTAGAATCAATGAATCTATCTGCCTGCCCTTCCTTCGTTTTGAATAAATGAATGAATGAATGAATCTGTTTTGCAGGAGGTGGGTTTATAATTATTAAATTTAAATAATGACAGAGCAGCCTTCTAAAGTCATTCACGTTCGGAATGTTGGTCACGAGGTTTCAGAGGTCATTTCCTTTCCTTTCCTTTCCGTTCCTTCTTCTTTCCACTCACTCATAGTAGTTGTTTTGTATGTCGTAAATGCTTGTTATTCAATTCACATACTCCCGTCTTTTGTTATTTATTAGTATTAGTATTCATTCATACACCCTTTTATTACCATAACACAAAGACCATTTTCCCATCAATATCATTTCTTGCATTCTCTTTACACAATCTCTGCCACAAGTTTTATACCAAACAACGTATATAAACATTATTATAATTATTTATGCCTTTATTCTAAATTTCCAGATAAATTTAATTAACTTTGCCATTTGGTTGCTTTTCTTTCTTTCAGCCTGACCTGCTTCAGCTATTCCAGCCTTTTGGAGTCATCAACAAACTAGTCATGCTTCGTGCAAAAAACCAGGTATAGGTATTATTACTCTTATTATTATGTCCACTACCTCTTACTTTTCACTATTTTCAATCAATCAATACGTGTCTCTGCAGGCTCTCCTTCAATTGCAAGATGTTCCTTCCGCTGTCAGTGCCATGCAATTCTATTCCAATGTTCAACCAAGCATAAGGTGCTGCTGTATTCACCACTACTACTAATCTTCTATTCTAACATAGCTAGAAACTAACAATTTCACTTGCAGGGGAAGAAATGTTTATGTTCAGTTCTCATCTCATCAGGAGTTAACTACCATGGAACAAACTACTCAAGGACGAGCCGACGAGGTTGGTATTATAAATTTAACATTATCAGTTTTTTTTTACTAGCATATTACAGAAAATTTTATTTTATCCGATGTCATACTTTATTCTTTGATCTTAAATATATGCAAGTATAAAATGCTGTAATTGTAATCTTTTCAAGGTATGGCTATGAGCACCTCATCAAGCATTACATTTTCCTGTTCCAATGATTTTTCTTTGTCTTGTTATATCTCTTATGCATGTTATGGTCTGTTTATGTGTAGGAGGTTGACATTTTTAATATTCTATTTCTCTTTCTCCTTTTCTCTATCTATTCTTCTCTATTCATTCTATTCTCTTCTCTCTCTCTTCTTTCTATGCTGGGATGGACATACTACGGATACACGTCAGCCTAACCGTATTCTCTTGGTCACTATTCATCATATGCTGTACCCTATAACGGTGGAAGTGTTGCATCAAGTCTTCTCTCCTCATGGATACGTGGAGAAGGTCGTCACATTTCAAAAGTCAGCTGGTCAGCTTCTTCATGTTTTTGTTTCTCTTGATTTTTCATATCACAATATCAGCTATTGTTATGACGTACTTATGTAATTCAACATCTATCTCTAGTCGTTGGTTTGTGTTTTATATTCTGTCAACAGAATTTGCTCTATCAAAGGTGTAGGAAATATAAGTATAGAGTGTATTGCATTATTTGGAGGCTTAGATGTTTTTTCTTTATAAACTGTGTAGGTTTTCAAGCACTTATTCAATTTCAATCACGACAAAGTGCTGTGGCTGCAAGAAATTCCCTTCAGGTACTCTTTTTCTGACTTCTGATTTATTCTAATATAAGGATAAAGATGGTTAACACTTGAAATTCCTTTTCAGGGGCGTAACATATATGATGGTTGCTGTCAACTAGATATTCAGTTTTCCAAGTAGGTTTTGAACATTTGGTCTTCTGCTATCCTGTTTCTAATCCTAATCTGAATCTTGAATGATCGGTTTTCTTACCAGTCTTGAAGAGTTGCAAGTGAACTACAATAATGAGCGGTCTAGGTGTGTTGGTCTAGAGTATCATATTCAATATTTCGTGATTTTCTGACAGTATGTAATGTTATTTGTGCATTTACAATTTCATGCTTTCCTAACAGGGATTTCACAAACCCATCACTACCTTCGGAGCAGAAGGGCAGACCCTCCCAAGTATGTTCGCATCTATTTATTTTATATGTTGTCACTCCGAATTTGTTTTATATCCGAGTCTCATATTATTCATATTGTGGCAGCCTGGATATGGAGATTCCGGAGGTATGTACACTTTACAAGCTGGGTGGGGCTGTAGACGGCTACTAAGTCTAGTACTCTTTGCTTAATGCTCTGTTTTTTGGTACTCTGATCTAATTATTATGTTTTACTTGTTTTTCTTTCAGCTGGTTATCCTCCACAGGTGGGTTTACTTTGGCCATAAATACTTTGTATGTCCGAAGTTGCGAGGGAGTTATTTGTAACCAATTCACTTCTTATTTTTAATTGCCATATCGTGTTTATGGATTCCTTATCATGGGGGTGCCTACTTACACTTTTATGGGGCTGTTTTGTTTACCCTTTTGAATTCAAGATTAACAATGCCGCTGCAATTGCGGCTGCGTTTGGAGGAGGTCTACCTCCTGGAATTAGTGGGACAAACGACAGGTGCACCATTCTTGCATCTAATCTGAATCCTGATGTAAGCTCTCTCTCTCTCTCTCTCTCTCTCTCTATATATATATATATATATATATATATATATATATATATATATCTCACACACACACAACACTCTGCCATTGTATTTTTTTGTTATTAATGGTAATAATACCTGTGTTGATTATCAGAGGATAGATGAGGACAAGTTGTTCAACTTGTTCTCTTTATATGGAAACATTGTTAGAATCAAACTTCTCAAAAACAAACCAGATCATGCCCTTGTTCAGATGGGTGATGGCTTTCAAGCTGAGTTAGCTGTACACTTTTTGAAGGTCTCAATTCTTTTTCTTGCTTGTTAGTTCTTCATGCAACTGAAAAGGTTTCTAGAGCTTTGTTAGTGACTTGACTATATGTTGGTTTGTAGGGAGCTGCACTATTTGGGAAAAGGTTGGAGGTTAATTATTCAAAGTATCCAAATATAACAATGGGTCCTGAAACACACGAGTACTTGAACTCAAATCTGAACAGGTTCAACCGGAATGCTGCTAAAAATTACCGCTACTGTTGCTCCCCAACAAAGATGATTCACTTGTCAACCCTACCACAGGATGTGACAGAAGAGGAGATAGTATCCCATCTTGAAGAACATGGGAGTATTGTGAACTCAAAGGTGTTTGAAATGAATGGTAAGAAGCAGGCGCTTGTGTTGTTTGAGAGTGAGGAACAGGCGACTGAAGCTCTTGTGTGCAAACATGCAACTGCCCTTGCAGATTCCATGATTCGTATCTCCTTTTCTCAGTTGCAGACTATTTGAGTAGTGACCTTCACCTTCATGGATTCCATAAGTTTCGTCTCTTCATTTTGTCAAGAAACTTGCAACCCTTTGTTTGTTTTAGTGTGTATTCTTATTTTCTCCTTTGCATTTTTTAGATGCTAGTGATACTTTTTTGTTTGTACTAATTGTTTCTATTGGCTGTATTATTTGTATCTGCTTTTTGATTACATGCTATCTTGGAGGATAGAAACTAGAAAGTGGCAGTTTCTTGTTAAATAATTTGACTGAAATTCATATATATGTTCGTCTTTGATTGGCCATTCCAGTCTCTGAGAAGTTGGGATTTATTTTTTACATTTGAGATATTTTTGATACCCTGTGGTAACAGGTAATCAAACTATGTTACTTTAGCAGGTATTTATTTATGTTCACAGTATAATCATCTGTCACTGCTGAGAGTGTGGCACCTCTGGAATGGGATCAGGATTTATTCTTATCTAGACTCAACCATGACCAAACCCGGATCGATTCATACTTGTGCTACCAGAAGGTAGTCACCTGTGAGCTAAACACAGGCTGCCGGAGGTCTTTGATCCGGATGATGATAATAAGACGAACCTACATGTACTATAAAAGGAGCAATGCAAAGAAACTGACAGACTATAGAGCTGTATTGTCCATAGCCAGAACCGCAACACATGAATGGGGTAGAGTGTTTGACTAACAAGCATTACAGCCAGAACTGCTAGCTAGCTGGAGCACGGTCTACATCACTGGAGAGCACACAACTTAATTGTTGCCGTTTACCACCACCTCCATGTACAGCTCATATAAACTACCGTATATTTATAGTATTATTAAAAATATAATTAAATATAACGAAATCTTTTTGTGCATGTGTAAATTTTTTAGATACAACTATATAAATTGTTAGTATTCGTCGCTATGCAATTCTGTATAATGGGCTTTTAACAGACATGCGAGTTTAGCATGTAAGTTTGTATGTTTGCGAGTTTTGGAAACACGCATGCGAGTTTCAGAAACTTGCAAGGCCCATGTAATTTGCGACTTTTGTAAGCCTGGCCCATCCAATTTGCGAGTTTTGTAGGCTATATATAGATGCTTATGTTTAGGGTTTCAGCTTGATGGTTTAGTCTAGACAGTTATCATCCTATAGGGTCCGAGTGGAGCTCAACTCGGATTCCTCCTAGGTGTATACTCATTTTGTCATGTAATTTGTGATGATTAATGAGAAAACGAGTTTTGCATATGTTATTTATCTTCCATTCGTGTTATTATTTGTTGATGTTTATATGCGTTTTGTGTATGTATGTGTACTTCGCAGGTGTCTCAAGAACGAGTCTAGATAGATTCCGCACATCTAGATGTCTTATAGATACCCGAGAATGGACTTAGAACTAGTATTAGAGCCAGAGAGATTATTATGTCTCAAATCAAGATCTGTTTGAGGTTTGCGAGTCGACCAGATAGGGTTTTCAGCAATTTGCGAGTTTCCTGAAGAAGATGAAGACCAGATCTGCGTTGAGATCAGATACAAATTTTCGAATTTCTGTTTGTGAGCTTCATTTTGCAAGTTTCGTTTTGCGAGCTTCAATTTGCGAGTTTCGAGTGCAGAGGTTCATACAACATTGCGAGTTTTAGATCGGAAACGTATTTGCGACTTTTGGATCTAAAACAAGCTTTGCGAGTTTCACAGGCATCTACTTGTTGGCTAGAGGATTTGTGATTATAGAAGACTAACTAGATTTTAACCAAGAAATTAAGTTGCAATTTTGGAATACTCTCGAGAAAACAAATAGGTTTTAGAAAAAAAATTAAGTTGCATTTACGTGTAACATCCTAAACTTTTCGATTATCGGTTGACTTTAGTCTTTAAGTCAACACTTAGCTTCCGTTAAGAATTTCTGGAATTTAATGCGTTTATGTGATTATTATGCTTTAAGTGTAAGGTGTTTAATGCCTTAATGATATGTGTTAAGATGCAATGTAATGAATAAACGTGCTTGATAGGTTAAATGTATTCCCGTTAGTGTTTCTTATGTCAATTAAACTACTGTTAGCATCTTTAGTGGCTTAATGATGAGATTAAAGACTAGAGGGGCTAAAGTTGGTATATGGTAATTGTGGTTTGGCTGAGATTAGTGTAAGTCCAAGTCTAATTGACCTCATTTGTTTCATTTCCTCCTCATTTGCAAGTCTTAACCACCCCCTTTATTCCTTTGCAATTCCTTTGATGATTCATGCGATTTGTGGTCGTTGGTGTGAGATTTTGTTAAAGGATTGAGTCCTTGCGCTTAGCTATAGGTAGATAAGGTATTCTCCTCTTGATTTAATTGTCTATTGAGTCATTTGTGTCATCTCATTTCTGGCCTTGAGAATTCGATTGAGCAGGTATAATGTGTGTATTGAATCCGAGAATCAATTGATGTTTTCAATCAGTCATTTTGGTCCTATTTTAAGTGTTTTTGATGATTATAAGACATGGAGAGGTATTGGAAACGATTCGGGTTTGAATTGAGATGAAACATGAAAAATTTGGAAATTAGTTTGCCCAGCTACGGCGTGACCATGGGTTGGGGTGAAAGGAAGGTGGCTCTCGGTGGTTAGGTTACGGCGTGACCATCATGGTCACGGCGTGACCACTGTTTAAAATGACTTTTTAGTGCGATTAAGCGTCTAGTGATTTATGTTTCAATCCTTTTTATATCATAGGTTGCCGGGAATACTTGTCAAGCTCGATAAACTTGTTAGTGAGTTGTTGTGAGCTCAATTGAGGTAAGATACACGACTTTTGCCATATGAGGGACAACAAAACATAGTTTTTGCATACGATAACTTCCCCAAATAATGTCCCTTGTCAATGTGGGTACTCGGGATCTTTCGGGAGGCTCATGGGATACATAATACGTATATATGCATGCTTATATAGTTTGTATATGCAAATAGTGAACGACTAGATATGCCATGGTGATTGTTATGTGATTATGTGCTTGCGTATATGTGAAATGTGATTGTATCATGGCTTGTTCATCTACTTCACTAGACTATATAGGTTTCCGTTACACTTGCACGTTAAAGGCCTAAGGTTAATGTGATGTGATGCGTCATATGAAAAAATTCTTGAGGTATTTAATGAGGTGAAAGTGTTAAGCTTAACCCGTGCTTGCCAATTGGGGCTTGTACGTTGAGGTGGTTGCATGGGTGGCTCCTTGCAACATGGGTTCACATAGTTGAGTAACTCCGGGTAGGCCTTACTAGCCGCCTAATGTCTACGAGCATAATGGACTGCTCCTGGATTGGCTTTGCCTTTACTGAATGACAATGATGGACCGCCGTAAGGTTTCTCCATCGAGTTGAGTGTGAGGTTCCCTGTTAGGTCCTATGACCGCCTACAAACAAACTTACACCTATATGTGATGTATGACTTATGTCACACCTAATGATATGTGATGTGTAAATCAAGAATAGACACAATTAGGATTGAATATCCTTCGACGAATGATGTGATGATGCAAATTGATGTGTGCCTTAACGATTAATAATACAAACTTTCTTAATGCTTAAACTGAATAAATGTTTTGTAAATTTTGTGCCATCTTACTTTGTTGTTTTCAATGTGTTGTTCCTTCAGGTTTAGCAGTGAGGTATATTGTTGATGGCTTTAGTTCACCCTTAGCAGCTTCTTATGATTAGACATTATGTTTATTTCAATTGTCTTATCTACGTATTAATGAAGTTGGACGGTTGTTTTTATGTTGGAACAACCACCTGGTTTTCTTTGGAATTATTGTTATGATACGTTACGATAACACCTATTTATTAAATGGACCAATCGTTATGGTTTGGTTTAAGATTTAAATGTTTTCTTCCCTACTTTTAAACTCCGTTAGGCAAATTTTTTAGAAATCCATGTTTTTAAATGACAGGTGTTACAAGTTGGTATCAAAGCAGTGTTTTAAGTGAACTAATGACTATGTGGCCATATGATTTGGACTTAGATTGTAATTGTAAGGTGATAAAATAGCTTTAGTAGTTGTGTTTTAGCTTTAAGATGACATGCTTGTAGGACAGGTTGGGTTGAGTAAGACTGTGGGATAAAGGTCATATGTTGAATTAATTGTTGATATGTGAATGTGTTATAGTCTTTATTCTCCTATTTCTCACTATATCCGTCGCTGATTATCATCGTTGTATTGTAGACAAGATGGTTAACACCCGTGCTAATAACAGCCAAAGGGATGGAGCAACGGCTAGTGTTACTCCTCAGGCTGATATCAATGGGGCCGACAATGCCGCTAATAATCAAAGGCCGCCCCGGCAACAGAACCAAAGGTTTCATGTGGATCTTGTGCCACCCCGTGTGAAAAGGAATGTAAAAAAGTGGTTGAACGGATCCCTGCCCCTCTGGAGATGTTTACTCAGTTGAGAGAACTTCAGGCACAGTTGAGAGAAACACAAGAACTAAGACATGCCGATCAGAAAGGGAAGTTAACTCTCATAGGGAAGAGCGGACATCTAAGAACTATTCCAACCGTTCCAACTGTGCCGAGCCATTTGTTGTAAGGTCACAGGCCGCTCCTGTGACTGACCAGGTAGTGGTTCAAGCTGTGAATGCTCCTCGTGCTAGTGGGTTCAAGTATGAGTCGTTTACTAAATGTGGTGTCAAGGAATATGACGACACACTTGATATAGTGGGTTCGTTGGAGTTGCTTGATGATATTGAATTGGTGTTTGCTTCTTGTGATTGTCCTGAAGACAAGAAGGTATTGTGTGCTACTTGCATGTTGAAGAAAAGTGCCCGCGATTGGTGGTAGGGCACTACTGTTTCATTTACCCCTGCTGTGTTGTCCTCCCTGACTTGGGGTGCCTTTAGAGAGAAGTTTCTAGATGAATACTGTGGTACACGTGAGAAGAGGTTGCTGGAAAAAGAGTTCTTGTTTCTCGAAATGGGTGATAAGGGTATGAGTGAGTATGCTCGCTCATTTATGAAAAAGTATGCTCTCAAACTTTATAGTTAATTTAGCGAAGACATGTTGTCGACAAAAGTCAAATATAATATATCTTTTTGTTTATTTAATGAATAATTAATAAAAGTTCATATAGAGACGACTTTATGGTCTCTAATATCACCGATAAAAGTAAATAAAATTAAGTTTTATTTATTATTAATTCAATTTGCTCTAAATTATAACCTATTTAAATTAATTTCGCGTGAACAGTGATTCATAACTGTCAAAGCATGTGGTACAAACGGCTATACCCTCAATCATGTTAACATTTGTGGTAAACGTCATGTCGTTTTGGCTACCTTAATTGTTGTTTTCTACCGTTGATAAGTGGCATGCACGTAATTATCATCAAACTTTTGGGTTATATACATAGCTATATAATTGAACATCAGTTTGCTTAGATTTGTGTGGCAACATGTGTATATTATTGTTCAAAGTTTTTTTATTTTCAAAACAAATTGTTTAACAGTATTTTACTTATTAAATATTTTTTTTTTCTTAATAAAGTTCTTGCTATTCATATATATATATATATAACAACGACTCAATCCCTGCATAAGTTAGGTATGAGGAAGGTAA
>JAOXNX010000011.1:106409-118057 GCA_028566075.1 Solidago caesia
TATGTCCATTTATGTCATTTTACACATTTTATTAAAAGCTACAGCTACTCTGCCAAACACTTAAATATATCTACCAGTTACAGTTACCAGCTTCTAGCCACCAGCTACCAGCTATCAGCTACCAGCTAATTTTGCCAAACATACCCATACACTATCAATTAGAATTGAATGTGATGATATAAACTTGGCGCGTAAGAAAAACTGGTTGCCAAATTAGGAGGGTACGTGGCGAAGTAAAAGGAGGGTATAATAGTAAAATCGTGTGTAGAAAATTTATAACTAATTCAACAGGGTGGTATAATTTTTATAAGGGAGTAGAGATAAAAATTCTAAACTTCTAGATTTTTAAGATATGCAAGATTATCATTCTACCCTTAATGAATTATTTTACGCCTTCTAATCACCACTACCCCTTTACATCAATTATTTTTATATCAATTACCTACACCGCTCCACGCCGCTACCACCATCACCAGTCACCGCCAACACCACCACCAGTCGCCGCCATCACCACACCGCCGCTCCATTGCGCGGGTACCCCTCTAGTATATATATATATATATATTTTTTATCAATATAACTAAAATATAATTGAAGCATTATTTAAACAGCACGTAACCTTTTTTTAAGCAACAAGTGTCAAATTTATTTTAACAAATATATTTTCCTAATTAATTAATTAGTTTATATTTAACAATTTTTATTAACTATATAATATATGGAAATTAATATCTTAAAGTTAACTAATTTACCAATATATTAAAACAGGATTGAGACATTATTTGATTCACACAGGACATTTTAGTTGAGCGACACGTATCCCTTTTAATATAGTAAAGAATCACCATAAATAATTAAAAATTTTAATTTATTAATATAGATATAGATATCTAATATAATTAAAAACCCTACATTAAACTCTTATTTTATTTATTGTTTCCATAAAAATCTATTTCAACGGTCATTCTTATTTCGATTTTAATGAAAATCTAAATAACTCTACGATTTAGCCATTTGAAATTTTATTTTTAATCTGATAACCCAAAATAGTTATTTAAAAATAGATACGTATTGCTTAGAAAAATTACCACCTACAAAAGACATAAAAGTCTAACCAATCAAATCTTTCGTTTGATTCTGTAGTAGCATGCATAATAGTTAATGTTAGTCGCAAAATGAGACTTAGTATGTTTATTAGCAATTATAACTAATCCTCAATGTAATCGTAAGAAGTGCAGTCAGCTGAAGTCAAAGAAAGAAGCTGATAAAATAAATGTAAAGTTAAGAGGAATTAACTTTATGTTTAACAGATACATTGAAGACTCGTCATCAACAATTGTTTTACAGATACTTGCGGCTGATGAATTCACAGGAAAAAACTTAGAAGAATTTGAATTATAAACATTCTTGAAGTCTTCATTTGTCGCTGATGAACTCTCTGAATTACGACAAATACTGCAGACACAAAATCTAATATGTCACATTATGTCAGAGAATGTGTTTCGGTCAGAAAAGTCTTAAGTATAGTATATGGGTCCAATAATATTTTGACACGTATACTATCATTTGAAAATGCAGCCATTTGCATCTTGCCTATATAAAGGGGAGAATATCCTCATGTATAGGTGTCGAATTTATCTGGAATAATATTTAAAACTCTGTGTTTTTAACAAATTATTCATCAGCTGATCAGCAGTTCTTTTAGTAAGAAATTAAAGGATATTATGTGAGTCAAATCTGTAATCAATGAAAAGTAATTAGGATTAGTATTTGTTAGTTAATCATTTATTCCGCATTACTTCTTGTAATTCTTTGATTATTTATTAATAAAGAACTCCATTGAAAATTACTTTGTGTTGTTAATTTTCATTTAGTCGTTGCTTAGTGTTTTAATAAACCTTCTAGTCGATCTCGAACCAATAGTTAATTAAATTTAACGGAACATTTATCTTATGTAAAAACATAAATAGCAAAATATTACTATTTATAATGTATAAAAATAAAACTTATTTATTTTAATCCATAGGACATGTTAAATTAATTAATACATAATTGTAATAAAATGTCTATGTTTCTAAATTATAATTTAATATTACTTATTATTTAGTTGTTTATCAATATACTAACCTAACTAAATGTTATTGAAAATTTTAAAACGACATAAATCATGTTTCACCATCATGACTTTATATTTTAGTGATATTATTAGTTATTACTACTACCAAAAGTAATATTAAATTTTGACCAATACTTTTATGATACATGTCTTTCACTATTAGGCTGGAAAGACCGAATGCATGTATTGAACATATTTCATAATTATTTTCTCTACACAAAAAATCAATCGTATGATATATAGTCAATCCGTACGATGTATGGTTATCAAGAATAGTTTTATATATAAAGTACCATTTATTATCCTTGTAATTACGTATTAGTGACAATAATGTCAAAATTCAAAGAAAATAAATAATACAAATTACATCAAATCCATGTTATTAAAAGATTTATCCAATTAATTAATTACTTTTCTTTATTCCATTACATAAATACATGAATACAAAGTCAATAAGTTTAAAAGGTACATGAAATTTTGCTTATATCATGAACAAATAAGAAAAACTTGAATATTGAACTTTTGATAGCTGATTTTTCTCAGAAATCTGTTTGATTGTTGCAAGAATAAAAGCGTGGAAAAACCTCAAACAAAATTAAGCTGGGTGAAAGCTTTTGTTTGTTGTTAATGATCAATTACTCTGTGTATGCATCAATACATGGTCTTGAAGGGTTTATAGACCTGGAGATCTTTAATCACTCCGGCGATGGAACCAGCAGCTGCACAAATCGAAATAATGAGGCAAGATCCACTCAAGATTTGTAAAGAAATCCATTTATTACTCCACTTAGGTATCTTGGTTTGAGATATGTACATTTCCACTGGAAAATAAACAGTTAATGGCCAGAACCCGACAGCTCCAAGAATCCCGACAACATCTTCAAAAAAGGGCATCAACATAGCAACAACAGTGGTCATGCATACAAACACGGTTCTCCATACCATTCTAAACAAGTTAAGTTTATATGGTTTGTAACCCCCGGGTAATGGAATGTGTATATCCTTTGTGATAAATTTGCTTTCAGGGAAGTATTCTGCAGCGTTTGTTTCCACAAAGGCGAATAAGGGTTGTGCAAATACTTGGTATGCACCAACAAGGTGAACTATGATGGCAACATTTGCAATGTCAACGAGCCAATAGGGGTCATAGAAACCGAACCCTGTTAGAAGGTTCCCAGGAGCATGGTCCCCAAAAGCTGCATAACCGAAGCATCCACAAAGCATGTAAAATATAGTAGTCGTTACTACACTTATCAAAGTCGCCCTCTTCATTGTTTTCTGCTCCATTGGTGGAGCTTTGATCGTATCCTATTCATTCATGCATAACAATCATTCATTGAAAACTTTTCATTTGGTTTAAATATATATATGCAAATAATTATAATTATGAAATTTATTATATTAATTACCTCAATTTCAATGAGGACAGTGGAGTAAGAGTAGGCGAAAGCAATGGCTCCAAATGCTTGGAAGCTCCTCCATACTTTTTGTGTTTCAGTCACTTCTCCAACACTTATACCACTTAGGCTTCCCTTTATTTTTCCATTTTCTGTAGTAATTACATATATATAATTAGGAATTTATTATATGCATATATATAAGAATACGTATTAACTTAAATGATTAACTTGCATGCGCACATATACAGATATATAGATAGTATGTTTGTATACCAGCAAATTTGGCGATACCAAGGCCAAGACCGATGGCGGAGTAAGTGAAGGACATCACAGCAGCAACCATGGAGAGCCATGAAATCTCGTGGAAGTTGGGGATTTGAGAAAGAAGAATCTCCACAACACCAAACAATACCATAAATGGTGTCCCTGATACTCCACATGGACTGTCATGACCTTTCTCATGAAAACAACTTGCTCTTTTTATTGCCCTGTATTTTTATTTCCATCATTAATTAACATAAACAAAAACAAATACAGTACACGCAATCAATTAAGAGCTATGAAACCAATTATATAATGAAGCTTAATAGTTGCTACATATACAAATACACGTACGTATGTACGGCCACTCACATCATGCTAATTGAAGCAGCAATTGTGTACCCAATCGTAGTTCCTGTAAGATTAAAGTACTGAATGAACCCACATATTTTGAATTTGAACCCACCTGAGAAAAATTCACATCATCCACAAATATTATTTAACAAACATTTCCCTTTTAATACTTATAATATAGCAATTAGCACGACATTCATGAGCTTTTTCATATACTTATAACAATCAATTTATATAAATGAACTACTCCTACTTTTTAATATAACTTAAAACTTTCTTAGTTTAGATTGCCTGCTTGCTTAATGAGTCTTGAATTTTAGATAAAGAACTAAATAGTTCAGTTATACTCATATATATATATATATATACATGTTGGGCCTTTTGTAATGTCAAAAGTGTTAACGGGTCAAACATTTGGTTAATGGGTCATTAGTATTTAGTATAGACAAGTCAGTATTTTATTCCGGATTTTCGAGCTTGGGCCATAGGCCAACAAGTCTTGTAAATATGAATAAAGAAGCCCTGCATATTTAACAGAACGTTGTGTCAAAATTGAAGCGTGCTTTGTGAATGGTTATATATAACAACTCAAAAGAATCGTTATACCGCTTCATACATACACATTGGAAGTAAGATTTTGTCAGTATTATTGTTTGTCCAAATGAAAAGTTGCTTTGATATACAGATTCGTGAAGAAGAGAACCAGTTTATATTTGTGAATGGAAAGGGAGAAGCATTGGTAGACTCTAGTAGGAACATGCTCGCGATTCCAAATGTATGTTACACACCCAAACTCAATATAAATCTGTTAAGTCATAAACTTTTAATCGCACAAGGCTATGAGTTATCGTTCAATGGAGGAAAGTGTAACATCAAGTACATGTTCGAAGAGGGACAGGAAGAAATGACTAAGGATGACGTGAAGAGAATGCAAGACGAATACTTGGAATCATACTTTGAAGAGAATGCGGTTGATAAAATCCCAGAAGATCAGACCCAGTTAATGTTGTTGGGCAGAAAATTAACCGGGAAGAAGCAGTTTACTGGAAAGAAACCAGAAGGTCATGGGCGATTGTTAGCATGGGTAAACTGTTAGCATTTAAAAAGCAAGCTTAGTTTTCATTTGGGCAGTTCATGTCTTATGATTTTCCCTTGGTTCTTTGTATGGAGACATAGCACCTCTTGAATCGAGCCTTTAATTTCGGTTTAGTTAATAATATCGCCTGCTTGTTTCTTAGTTTCTATCATTTGGTTCCATTTCAGGGAATTCGAAGCGAAGATGGTGCATACTCGGAATAGTCAGATCGAAGTGGGAGGTTCAAACTCTGATCCGATATCTGTCCAGTTAGTAGAAATTTCAGGCCGATTAGATGCAATTTTTGCAACCATGAGGAACGATGTTGAAGCAATCAAGGCTAGGATGTGTGGAACATCCTCCAAATGCTGTGATTATGAAGCCATTTCCATAAAATCACAAGTGTCTGCCGCTGATGATGGAATTAAAGGGCTGACGGCTGAGGAGGGATGTTTCATCTGTGCGCCGATGAAATTGATGGTGAAATTGTTGCAATTGATGGCGGAATTGGTGGGGAGAAAAAATCCCCTTCACATCAAGTCACTCACCACCAAGTCTTGACTCCACCGAAACCACTCCTCCTTTGCATCTCAGAAGCTGAAAAACAGGTACCTTACCCCTATGAAGGAGCAGCTTTGTGGTCACCTTCATATGCTCACGAGGACGAGAAGAAATGGTTGCACATACGGTTAATTGATGAGCCTATGGCCGTCCATTCTTCTTATGGTGGTGACTACAAGGTTTGGACTAATGATGATGAAAAGGATGCAATTCATAGGTGGAAGCAGAAAAGAAAACAATTGTTGGTGCCCAGAGAATTTTTATTGGCTGCTATCTTTCACAACCTTATAATTGTGCCAGCTGATCAGTCTTCGTGCACATGACTTGAGGACAAGTCGTCTCTTGGGCAGGATGTAATGATAAGATCCCAGAAGGTCAGACCCAGTTAATGTTGTTGGGCAGAAAATTAAATGGGAAGAAGCAGTTCATTGGCAAGAAACCAGAAGGTCTCGGGTGACTGTTCAAATGGGTAAACTGTTAGCATTTAAATAGCAGGCTAGTTTTCATGTAGGGTAGTTCATGTCTTATGATTTTACCTTGGTTCTTTGTATGGCGACATAGCCCCTCTCGAATCGGGCCTCTAATTTCGGTTTAGTTAATAATAATGCCTGCTTGTTTCTTTGTTTCTATCAACGGTTGAGATAGAATGGGACAACCTCGAGACCAAGAAATATAATGAAGATGTTGTGAAATATGAAAGAAGAATCTATGTTGTGAAAGGTGATTCATTCAAAATGTTGGTATCATTCATAGACTTGGTAAAAAACGATGTTATCATAAATTCAAATAGGGATTCATTTAATGATAAGTTTGAAGACATTATTCGATGGTTTTACCTAGTTTATTTGTGAAGAACATCACCAGAACCCATATCTCCCATAATAAATTATGTAGAAATTAGGCTACTTGATCTATACAAAATTCTTATAGCAATGGGTGGTTATGATACCATGCTATTTGGTGATACGTGGAAAAGTGCTATGACTAGTTTTGGTTTGACCAAAGAGAATTCGGATGATCTAAGGGAATGTTATGTGAAGTACCTAGAATATTGTAGAATGTTGAACTACCAAAAGAATTGGTAACTCGAGTTTTGGGCTGCAAGCCGTGAAGGCCGTGGATAGTACTAAGACTACCAAAGAAGAAAGCAATTCAGTTGAGATTGTAGAAGATAATGCAGCAAGTTGTGAAGATGGATACAAACAAGAAAACATGGTAGCACATCAAGATAAAGAGGATGAATGGATTAAGTTGGAATAACAAACAACAACAACAACATTACCCAATCACTACCGGAGCGTGGTATGGGGGAGGTAAGATGTAGACAGTCTTGCCTCTACTAAAAGGTAAAGAGACTGATTCCATAAGGACCTCCGGCCAAAGAATAATAAAATGTAAGAGGGGAAGAATAATAAAATGTAAGGGGTAGGAAAACATACCTGACTGCCGAGAATCACATAGCTACCTATAAGATAGATTATAGAAGCAGAAAACATAAAGCATAAAAACATACTACATTTAACTGGTGTTACAAATAAAGAAGCCTAACTACAAAAAGCATAGCTACCTATAAGATAGATTATAGAAGCTGAAAACATAAAGCATAAAAACATATTACATTTAACAGGTGCTACTCAAACATACTACAAATAAGATTTGGCCACCTAACTATAAAAAGCAACCTATAAGATAGATTATAGAAACAGAAAACATAAAGCATAAAAACATATTACATTCAACAGGTGCTACTCAAACATACTACATTTAACAGGTGCTACTTAAACATACTACAAATAAGATTTGGCCACCTAACTATAAAAAGCAATCCCCGAAACCCCTACAAGGGTAACTTTTCTACCGTATTCTTCTAAAACTAACCCTAGTCCTCTACGAGACCTGGAATAACAAACAACAATACTGGAATTAGTTAAGGCTGCTAGGGGGCAGGAAATTGGAAAAGGAGGCTGCTAAGATAGGTTTAAAAATGCACAAAATCGTGAAGGTATTGCTGTCCTTGAGATGGGAACCGCACAGGTTAATAAGGATTCAAAGATGGCTGCAAATGAATGAGTATTAGTGGGAAAATAGGCTGCATTGGAAGGCTGAAAAGATAGAACTCAAGTTGATCAAGAAGTTAAGATGAAGACTGGATAAAAAGGCAAGCAAGGAGCCGCACCAACTGAAGACATTCAAAGTCTTGACAGCAAAGAAGATGAAAACCAAGCAAATGGTGATGTCATCATCAAATAGGAGCAAGCACAGCAGAAGAAGAATGGATTTTTGACATTAGGAGAGAGATGTTGGACCTTTTGTAATGTCAAAAATGTGAAGTTGTGAACGGGTCAAACATTTAGTTAATGGGTCATTAGTATTAGTATAAACAAGTCAGTATTTTGTTTGGGCTTTTCAAGCTTGGCCGGGCCATAGGCCAACAAGCCATGTATATAAGAATAAAGAAGCCCTGCATGGTTAACAAGATGTTGTGTCAAAATTGAAGCGTGCTTTGTGAATGGTTATAACAACTCAAAAGAATCCTTATACCGCTTTATACATACTGGTTCAATTGTATATATGTATATAACTGTCGAACACTCTCGAAGTAAGATTTCGTCTATTTCATTCAACTATTATTGTTATTCACTTCTCTCATTTTCATTCAAATCTCAAAATAAAAGTTGTGATAATATTTTTGATTCAATGGTGAATCATAGTTGGTTATTAGAATCAAACAATTGGTTGAAGAACCGTTTTGATTCAGGTAAACAAAGCCCAAAATACATACCAAGATTGGACCTGACGGCTTCCATGTATGTGTAATTTCTTTTGCCAGTCACTGGATCACCAGTGCGGTAGCATGATGCAAGAAGGCAAGAACAGTAATAAGTTACAAAAGAAAAAAGGAAAAGAACAGTTGGTCCAGCGATCCAACCCAGTTGTGCTGTAGCCCATGCCAATGCCAACACGCCAGAACCTATCACCGCAGTAATAATATGTGCACTGGCAGTCCAAAGTGTCCCTGTACGTATGTTAACTAATGATTAACATTTCAATCATTCATTACAGCTTCAAAACAAGCTTAATGTCGCATGATCATATATACTCGTAGTTGGGTAAGAGTAGTTTTAATTACCTGTTCTTTTGGGACGTCCATCGTCGTCAAAAAATTTGGACGGGTCATGAGAAGAGAAGTCACCTGAAACTTCAAAGCCTTTTTGGTAGTTTGGTGCATCCATTTTCATGATTTAAATCTATTTAGAAATTTGACTTGGTTGTGATGGCGGAGGATGTGAAGTTGAGTGGCGGGGTTGGAACAATATATATAGTATATGGATGATGTGATATGGGCGTGAGAGACAAGAACAGGCTAGCTAAATGCTAGATGAAGCATATATAAATTACTACACTATACATCAAAATACTAGGACTTAAAATCTAGTGATCATAATTCTAGTTTTATGGAGCTTCACATATTTTATTTTAGCTTTAATAAAATAGTTAAAACTCAACATCTCATTTTAGCATATCATGATTAATTGTAAAACTAAAACTAATTAGTTGAGAGGTTTAGCTCTTAGGGTTAATAGCTTCAAAATGTATCCGATTATACATGAATGTTTATAGTAAGTCGCCTTTAATTTGGCACGCAACATATATTAGCTCTCCACAACTTTGGCTAAAGTTATGTTATCAAACATTAATACTACAAGAAAATACTCGAAAATACACCCCTTTCAAGACTTGAACTTTGGTGGGAAACCTCAAGGTACAAATATCTAATCAATGAGTCACCAATCTCATTGGTATTATTAATTAATTATCTACTAATTTATTTCAAAATATCTTATCTATAATACATTCCTATAATTTGCACTAAATATATATCTACAAAGCAAGGAATTCAGACCATAAGTAGTATTTTAAAACAAACTCCAAATTGACGAATAAAAGCTAAAACTTGGAATAAAATGAAAAAGGAATCTCATTGGCAAGTCAAGCTACCGATGCCCAACAAGTTTAAGTATTTCTCTGTAAATAAATGAATAATTAAAGGAAAGAGAGAAATATGTACAAAAGAGCCTAGAATTCAAAGTTGTACCGAAATTTGTCTCAATAGATACCTCTGTTTTGCTAAAAATACGCATAAGCCATCTCTTTTTACCCTACTAGAAACGTATTCATGCAATGTATGACGGTCATTAATTTACATTGAACCATGTTGCTAGCTAGGGATAACAGAATCTATTTTCACTAATTGATGACTTTAGATACTACTGGTGATGATGTAAAAGAGAAGAAATAGACGATGATACTGTATTATATCATGGCTAGGGCTGTCAATACTCGATCTAACCCGAAACTCGACCTGAAACCGACTTGAAAAAAACCGGGTTAGGGTTGTGAAATCTCGACCCGTCAACCCGCCAACCTGATTTTTTTCGGGTTGGGTTCGGGTTGACCCTTTGGGTTAACAGGTCGACCCGCCAACCCGAAAATATTTTAAGTTTATATAAATTTTTTTAACAGGTCGACCCATCAACCCATCTGACCCGCCAACCTGCCAACCCACGACCCATTTGACCTTAAATCAACCCACCAACCCGCCAACCCATATGACCTGTTTGACCTGAAATCAACCCGTCAACCCGCTAACCCACCAACCCATTTGACCCGCCAACCCGATTTTTTTCAGGTTGGTGGGTTGGGTTCGGGTTGACGGGTTGTGGGTTAGGGTTGAAATTTCTGACCTGAAACTTTTAATGGGTCGGGTTAGGGTCAGAGATTTTTGACCCGCCAACCCGAACCCATTGACAGCCCTAATCATGGCAGGTCATCATGTAACTAAAACTTTTTATCTTTAATATATAATAAAATAAAACTTTTAATTTTAAAATAAAAAATTTCAACCTTGATTAAAATTCAATCCTAAGTTTTCTATCTTTAAATCATTTTGCTGACATCATCTTTGAATAATTAAAATCAAATGTCTATCTGTATTCTATCTTTACTCTTATATAAAAGAGCACCCCCATCCCCCTTCTCAAATAATTTGAAGTACCTATTTTAACTCTCTCTTTCTATAAAACAGTAATAAAAAGAGCTACGAGACTCACCTGAACACAAAATGTAATCTAATAGCTTTGAGTACCTCAACCTAAACACAAAATGAATTCACACATATACAATGATTAGCCACTAATGTCCTAGGAAATGCCTTGTTTACTTAGCGAAAAACGCTTTATGTTTAACATGTTTAAATGTTTGACCAAAAGTTCGTAAGTTTGACTTGGACTAAAATTTGCGAGTTTGACTTTGCCTTATACGTAGTTTAATTTCATAGAGTTTAGTTTCATAGACACTAATTCCATAGAGTTTAATTTCACAGAGTTTAATTCCACAGAGTTTATTTCCATAGAGTTTATTTCCGTAGAGTTTAATTCCACAGAGTTTAATTCCGTAGAGTTTAATTTCACAGAGTTTAATTCTACATAGTTTAATTCCATATAATTTGATCCCATATAATTTGATCCCATAGAGTTTAATCCAAAATTGAATTCACCGAGATTAATGTTTATAGAAATGTCGAGATTAAATGGGACCGAAATTGAAGTACACCGAGTCAAAGACACCGAAATTAATTAGGACCAAGATTAAAATGCCGAGTTCAATGGTCCAAAATTGGGATACCGAATTAAATTAGATGATTGACACCAAGATTAACATAAGGTTGATACCGAGATTGATACCGAATTATTTTATAATGTTTTTCATTATTTTCTATTTATTATTTATTAATTTATTCATATTATATATATATATATATATAGGAAAAGGTTCATGTGAGAACCATTTGAATTGGAAGAACCATGAGAACCTTTAAGTT
>JAOXNX010000011.1:149028-165509 GCA_028566075.1 Solidago caesia
CAGCGGTGGCGGTGGAGATCATCGGCAGATATGTGTGTGTGTGATTGTGGAGCTTTGGAGATCATCGGCAGCGGTGGTGGTTGATTGAATGTATAAAGCGGTATGTGTGTGGATCGATATACGTATACAACTAGATGTGCTTTACTGGTTTATAGGTTTATATGTTTGTGTGTGTGTGGCAGGCTTACACTCTTACAGATATATGTACAATTAGATTTATATCTTTTCTTTATACATAATAACCGGTTAACCGGTTTTTATTTGGGTCCAATAACCGGTTTTCGGTTAACCGGTTTGTAACCGGGTTACGTCTGTGAAAGTCCTAACCGAATAGGAACCGTCGGTTTTTTATAACCTATAACCGGTTTGTACTATATCGGTTATTAACCAGTTTCGGTTATCGGTTAGAAAGCGGTTCGGTTCGGTTAACCGGTTATTTTGTGCACCTCTAGTGGTGATATACTGATATTATAAGAAGGCAGGCTACTCCATGGCCCAAATTAAGCACAACCTCCCTCGAGATAGATAAAAAAAAAAAAAAGTACACTACACAACACAACACATACATCAATATATTCTCATTCTCAATGTCGATCATAAATATATATATATATATAGAGAGAGAGAGAGAGAGACCCGACATGCATGTGTGATATTTTGTATATATATATATTGATTTTGATTTGAAATGAATGTGATATGTGATGTTTATTTTACATGAAAGACAAAAATAATAATAACAATGGTGTAAAAAAAAACATACCCAAATAACTCGACCCGACTCGAATGAGTTTGGGTCATATGGGTCACCTTATTCGGGTTTATGTGGGTTAACTCGAACCCAAAGCTTTTATATGGTTTGGTAAATGGGTTAAACATAAAAATATTTGGGTCACCCGAATAAGTTTTTTTTTGTTTATTTTTTATAACTATTTGATAATTATTATTCGTAAAAAAATAAAAATAAAAATAAAAAACTATACTACTATGAACAACATTTATAGTTTAACTCATGTGTCACAGTCCTCTTAACTGGTTTCCTTGCCATCATTCTTATGCGAGTCCTTAAGAATGACTTTGTCAAGTAAGAAATCTAATGCATTTGTTCGGATACAGATTTTGTTTATTTTTTTGACTATCTTTTTGTTAACCATTTTTGCCTGTGTTTGCAAATGGTATGTGCATGGCGAAGAGGCAGCAGATGACCAAGAGGAAACCGGATGGAAATACATTCATGGTGATATTTTCATATGACCAAGAGCCCAAATTTATTTGCTTAATATTTATTTGGTTTGAATTTGGATACCCGAAACCCGATACAACTCAAATAACCCGAACCCAAATAACTCAAATCTTATTCGGGTTGGGTTACAGGTTAATTTATATTCATGAGAAACCGAATAACCCGAAATCTGAATAACCCGACCGAATAACACCCTTAGCATATGATATATGCATGGATCTGTTAGCGTATTTATTGTTGATAACAAAGTGTGGTTAATTAGTGTGTATGTTGTATTTGGCTTTTTATACGGTCCCCATGATTAAGTAGGGAAGCGTTAAGATTGTGTATTCTAACTTGTAGGAGAAATATTTTATTTAAAAATGCATTATCAGTTGCAGCAAATGGACAAACAGTATATACTAGTCATTGTACTAGCATGTTGCCGCGGAACACACTTTTTACACAACAAAGTTTTGGATACAAACAATATATAGTAGTATTCTTGTAATACAAATACATTTATGTCAAATCTTCGAACCGAAATTTAAAAAAAGACAATAAAACATGTAGCAATAATAAAAATAACGTATAGGAATAATAAGATGTATAAAAACACAGAACAAAACGATAATTATATTGATACACATAATAACACTCTGATGGCGGTAACGTAATATGGTGTCTTACTTTAAATGTGACATGAACGTCAAAAAGTGGTAAAATTGAAAAGAGTCAAAAGTGAAAAATTGTTATACTTCATGCACATAAAGTTGTACTATGATGGGGGCAAAAGTTAAAAAGATAGATCCTTTAAAGGGTAAAAATGAAAATTGATAAAAGTAAAAAGTGTTGTACATTATGCACATAAGCTTGTACTATCCATGTTGCTTTTTAGTATATATATAATTTAAGTTGATTTTGATGTTATGGGCTGGAACATGATTTTGGAGTATGAGGTGTCAAACATTATCCCACTACCTTAATTAATTTCCAAAACAATATAATATGATTTTTTATTTTTTTTTAACTTGTATCTTTCAGACACTTGTTATAAGTATTTAATGAATTTATATGTTTAACCTACTTACATATCTGGTTCAAAGAACGAAACATATAAATAACTAGTTTAATACCCGTACGATATACGGATCGATTGTATTTTTATTTCCATTCATGATTTTTTATATCTTTAAAACTTGTGCTTTATGAATCTTAGTGCATTAATTTTATTATGATTCAATGGTCAAGATTTTATCCTATTATTTTTACTTTAATACTTGTTTTACAATAAACTTTTAAGAGTTAGTCAGTTAATTTTCATCTATCCAATTCATTGTAATCATTTCCTAAGCTTCCAAAAATATTCTCCCTCAATTTACTTTGTTGCTAAATACCCCCAACTTGTTTGGATTAGTTCACCCATGCTGCAAAAAAAATCGATAGATAAAATTTTATGGATGGATCGTTCGAATATGAAGACATATAACTCTCAATTAAAAATGTTGATCATAAGAGATGAGGAGGAAGTTTGGCGAGGCATATTGTGTGGCTCTCTACGTACGTGCATTCCAAAACATGCATTCGTTTTATGTGGTTTGTCTTTGTCATGGGTGTGAACGTTGAAGTCGCAAGATAGATCATCAAAGTCTGGGATGGAAGTCCAAATCTCCTAAAGGGACGCCTATTCTGTAATATGGTGTTAGATATTTTAGTGTAATTGGATTAACTTAATTGATCAATATTGTCATAATAAAACATCAAATAACTCTGGAGGTGTGGAGTGCACACTTATTTGAGTTTATTATGATTTTAGGGTCGAAGCCCCTATGTAACGGGGGTCCGGGGACGTTGCCCCCGGTAGCGGGGTCTGGGGGGCAGAACCACACAATATGCCTCGTCACTAAATTGCTTCATTAAAAATTCATTTCGGAAATTAATTTCCTGAATTTACATGTAAATTCATAGGGGACAATTTGTCATTTTCTAAAAGTTGTAAATAACTGCCTAGGGTGGTTATTGGACCCTAAACAGAGTTATCTATCCCTCTTGTTATTGGCAATTAATCTGGTTCGAATTTCCTCTCATATTACACACATACTTGTTCTAAATTATCTCTGAATTGTATCCGATCAATTCATTTGAGTGAACCACCAAATAGATTTGAGATGAAAGTGTTATCACGTCTTTCAGAATTTCCAGGCACTTAATTTCCCCAATATATGGTGCTTGAAACACACAATCATCTTTTCTTCTATCGTCCGTTCTCCAGACAATGGTTTCATATTCGAAATTGGGTTCGTATCGCAAATATTGACAAGTATTGGGACAATGTTATTTCTTTCTTGCAACAAAGATTCAAACAGAGAGAAAGATTTGGAGTATCATTGGTCGTCATGTGAGGTGGATGTACTTCATTTGGCAAGAACGTAATTCACGGATATACACCGACAAATGTAGATCAACGGATGAGTTGCTACAGTGGGAGTGACGCAACTACAAACTGAATGGAGATTTTAATGAGAACAGAAATAGTTTCTGTCCAGGTTAAAAAGACGTCTAGCAGGCTTTGTTTTTTTAAAGGGTTGGTTCATACGTAAACCTCGGGGCATATACAGGGGGAGTCCTACTGTCTCGTGTAACCTTCAGTTTCGATGTAATATAAGCTTTTAGGGTTACCGAAAATTTGAAGAAGATTTGTCTATAGTTCATTGTAGAGATACACTTGCGTATATTAAAGTTTGGGAATTGGTTTGATCTTTTATAGATTCTGTAAAGATTAATAGTTTCACAGGTTACCAAGTGAACAAGAATTCCCATATCTCTATTATGTGCTTTATGACATCTTGCCAAACGGAATATGAGCAATGTTTTACATAATTCCACCATTAAATGTTATACAATCAAACACTTTCACGACATACACACGTTCAAATAACCAACTGCAACACTACAATTACAAATTACATGTGGAAAATGTTATCTGCACTTCAAAACTAAGAGAGAAAAAAAAGAAGCGATAGAGTGCAAATAACATTTTTCTATACTTTATTCAAGATAACTTTTCTTTGCTGATCTAACTTTGAGTACATCTGTACAACACCAAATAATTTACACACAGAAAGCACCACATAATGTATACTCTAGAACGATGAAGGAAGCGGATCAAATGTAATAAATCATAACGAGTCAAAGAGAATCAACCTGAGTCCAAAAATTCAACTCAATAGCAGTTCATCTTGTTCATGTGCATTGACTACCAATATGTATCCTGTCATGGTACAAAAGTCCACATAAGTGCCATATTCATTGGAAATCTTTGACAATTGACACCCATATAATATAATTATGAGACCAATGTTTTTCTGACTTTAATTTTGCATGTTTATAGATTTAAATGATCCTATGACTAACCTCAGGTAATCTTAAGCAGTTTAATCCATCATCTACTTCCATTTCCGCAATGATACCATCATTCTCAATCTCTGCATTAGTGAATGTAAGGGCCTTTTGTAACTTCTTTGGAGAAAAAACTTCAACCTCTATCATATATGTTGCAGTCACTGGCCGATGATCAGAGAGCTTAAGTTCAGCCCTTCTATAGCTCAACTGCTTTATTCCTTTTCCAAATGAAAGTATACGATCACACCTGAAACAGAGAGAAAAACATTGGATTAAGTTTGGCATCAAACTTGCGAGAATTGAAAGAAGACTGCAGATTCAAGAGATAATGTGGCAGATATGGTTAAGGTTAGTGTAGCAAAAAAAATATTAGCTCTGAGATGCATACCATGCTGGAGTTCGCCTTCCAACTTTTGGATCCTCCCCAATGTATTTTTCTGAATTTTGCTCGTATTTGTAAGTCGGTGGAAAATCTAAGACGCCTTCTGACCATCCATCAAATGCACGGCCTTTTCTTAGCTCACGGACGAGCTGCAATAAAGATTAGGATGTCAATTTAAGTGCTTAGAAATTTCATCTAAACCTAATTAAAACTGGAACAATGTTCATCTCCATATATTACGTAAGATCTAAATTATAGAAAGTATATATAATTATCTTAAAAATTCCAAGAAAACAGTTATGCTGTAATACATACTGACCTGATCACACTCTAACAACCTGGGCCAGTCGTTCTTGTAAATTAAGTCACGCGTCTTCTCATATGACAAATTGAGACGGTAATTAAGATCGCCCAACCAAATAATTCGACTGGAAACATAAATAGATTGTCATAAGGCAAGCTTCAAAGCACAAAAAGAAGGAGAAGAAGCAAGAGTATTCCCATACTTACTCATGGTTTTCTATCCTTTTGGGGAGTGTAGACTTCGAAACTGAGCTAAAACGTGTTCTCTTATGTATTTCACGAACATCCGCGTTTCGTTTAACTGCATCAGCCTCCCTTTCACCCGAAGTCAAGTGAGTGCAGATGAAACAGAAAAGTGTCTGATATATTGACATGCTCACGGAAATGGATCCCTGAGAGAAGCGGAACAAAATACACAATGTTTTATTAGAGATACATATACTAAACTTGCAGACAAATCTAAAATTTCCCCAAAGAAAGAAACACACCTTGTTACCTATGTATCCCATCACACCAACACCAACAGCTGAAACATGCACATTTTGGATATGCTTCCTCAAACGTCTACGCACCCATACAGTGATAAATATGCCAACCATTTGCTTGCTTACTATTCTTACATATGGGGATCTCCTCTTCCGGTACATGGTTGAATCAAGGTCCATATCAGCAAAGAAAGATTCCTCTGGTATGACTCGATTGTCAACATTTATATATGACTTGAAAGAAGCGTATGTTCTGAAGGATTTAGAAGCTTTGAATGATTTCACAGTCTTCAAGGGATTCGGTCTCTCTGTTACGCACTGAGCCAGCAGATCTAATGGAGGCTCGGGCCAGCATAAGCCCATCCTTTCAGTTCCACTAAGTATTCTGGTCAACTTTCTACTATTATCCGGAGCTGATACTTTTACATTTTCTTCTATTGAAAAGCAATTTACTCTGTCCAGTGTCTTTTGAGAGGATAATCGTCTTTCTGAGTCCCCTTGAGCTACCATACTCAACTGGGTACCCAAATCCCCATTTTTCACTGCCGGACCATCCATGAGCTCATCGAAGTTAGATTCGTCATTGAACGGGTGGACTTCCTCTTCACCCTCACTTTCAGTTTCTAACACTACTTCATCTTCTATATCCAGAGCATCAACAGGTGGTTCAAACCTTGATGGAGAAGAAGGGTTACTGTAGCACTTGAATTTATTCGTTTCATGTTGAACTTTATTAAGGGTCCCACGAATGACGTTTTCCCATATTGGGACTGGACGACTATCTTCAGCGCCAAAAATATTGCCAGCATTTAAAGGTATGATCTCCTGAAAACTGTACGGAATCATAATTCATAAGTAAGTACTTACAAGTAACAAATACAGATCAACAGGGTAAGACTTACCCAATTACATATATGTCAGCAGGATTGTCAACATCGATCCAATCTTCAATATCTAAATCTTCTGGTGGAATTTTCCCTCCAACATTCCATGTGTTTACAGATACTCTAGCAACACAAATAAAAGCAAATACTAAGTACCAAGGTATCAATCAATCTGTCTGATGCTAACAGTAACCAAGTAGTGTATAAATAATGTGTGAATCAAGTTTGAGAGAGAAGGTCAACACACTTGAGTTCTTTTGCATCAATGTACTGTGCTCTACATGTCTCTGACTTTCGTCGTCTTGACCTGGGAAAAGCTCCTGAAGACCAAAAAAGGAATCACAAGTTTACAAGTTAACTGACTAGACAAATTTTTTCCATTTCTTAACACAATTTTTCAATGAAATTGGATGATGTCATACAAGTTATAAATCTGAATTGCCCATAAATTGTTAAGACGAATAGTGGTAAGTGGATACATAATATTTTAAGTCAGGTATAATTACTCTTTAAGTCGTGCATCAATGAGACCCTACTCTAGTAACTAGTACCCTGGTACCTCACACAAATAGTTTCCAAAAATCAATAAAAACTTTCAAGTCTGATTTCAGCTCCTTCTAATAGGTGTTTTGATGATAAATGAAACAGTATCTCGAGTCATATTATGATGATATTATGATATGAACTTCCAAATTATTTTCTTCAATCTTTTTAACGATTCTTGTTAATAATACTTCCAAAATGAAGAATATTTGTTGATGAAGCGAAGAATATGTGTTAAGTTTACAAAAGCTCAACAACGATAGAACCAATCACGAGCTACAACAACGATTCAACTTTTGTACAACACCTGCCCCATATTTTGTACTAGACCAATCTTTATATTTGTATAGAAAAGTATAGTCATTCATATGATGCATAACTGCAATTTATATCTTTTGTAAGTAATAACAAAAGCTAACATGTTCCAATGTTATTGTAGATATCAGAAATCCCTTGAGCATAATATATACTTAGTAGGACTACTTATCAATGAACCTTAATTTCTTAACACTGTCAGCTATTACATTACATTACATTACAATCTACATAATGCACAAATTAAGCTTTTAACAACATCAATTCGATGCAAAACAGTTTAGATACAAACAGTGCCGGCCTTGGCTATGGACAGGCTGGGCTTAAGCCCAGAGCAGCACATGGATTGGGGGCAACAGAATTTCAATCCAAATATATTATTATATACTAGGCTTAATTTTAGTCCATCTGCTCAGGTTATAATTCATATACTATTAGGCTACTTTGTTAGCCCATTAAATGAAAAGCACAAGATGTAAACTTTAAAAGTAACACGCTGGCTGGGATAGCCAACTGTCTGTCAATCCAGCGGAAACAATTATCAGTTGTTCCTTCTTTTCCTTTCCATGGTTTGATTAAAATTCATAAACATCATCAATCATCTTCAGGTCTTCACCTAATATCTTATATCTTTATGAGTTTATGTAGGATGGTCTCTTTTTCTTTGTCATAAACACACGTGGGTATATTTTCTTTTTATGTTTTTTTGTCACCGTTAATAATAAAAGTCTTACTTTTCTTAACCATATTATTTAGATCGATGTTCTTTTCTTGAAGAAATCTTTTTGTTTTTTTCACGATCCCACCACATAAAAGGATTTTTAAGAAAAGAAACAAATAGCTTATAATATCTTTTAACTTTTTGTTATATATATTTTAATGGAACTTATGTCATTTTACTTGTTTAGGATGTATAATATATTTTTTTTCACATATATTTGTAGAAATTAAATATTGAAAGTAGTTTTAGCTAATGTAGATTATGACAACATAATTGCAGTTTTTACATCAAAAAATGCACGTAGACATCATTTTAGGTGATTCATATGTTGTAATTTCAATTCAAAGTTTAACTCTTCAAATTGTCAATTTGTAACTTTTTATTTATTTAATAAAATCGGCGTGGAGATAAGCTACCTAGCTTGACTAGGGTCCAAACCCTTCAAAAATTTGTGTTGTATTATATAAAGTTTTGGACATGGACATATTTTCTACCATCTAGCCCAAAAGTTCCATAACCAACACCTCGCAACGCGAGGAATTTTTTTGTTGGAATAGTAATTTTCAAAAAACCGTTTGTAAAAGCTGAGAGTCAAATAGGGTGTATGCAAAAATAGTAATCCCGAGTTTCCCAAACTCGGGTAGACGGGTGGTGAGGTTATTGACACAAAACAAGTTTGGTGAGATTATTGACACAAAACGAGTTTCTGAAACCCGGGTGATCAAGTTTGACAACCCGACTTTCCCAAGCTCGGGTGATGGCATAAGAAGTGGAGAACCAAGTCTCCCAAACTCAGGTTTTGCATAATCATGAAGACCCAAGTTTCCTAAACTCGGGTGATGTTTATATAAGTGTAGGTTTTTTGTTATATTTCAGGTGAATGTTTATTGCATATAAGTATGTTTACCGCATGCATAATGCTTCTTTTAAAATCCATCATTAGGAAAGAACAAACTCTTTAATTTCCATCGCGCAAAGAACGAAACATGAAAATATGGTTTGCAGCTTTAAACTCCAACACCTTAGTTTTTGAAACTCGGGGCTTCATTTATTCCCATCACCCGAGTTTGGGAAGATTGGGCTCTAAAAAGTGTCCCTCATGCACCCTATTACCCGAGCTTGGGAAGCCGGTTTGTCAAACTCCATCACCCGGGTTTCGAAAACTCGTTTTGTGTCAATAATCTCACGATCCAAGTTTGGGAAACTCGGGCTTAATATTTTTGCAAACACCCTATCTTTACAAACCGTTTTAAAAAACTACTATTCCAAAAAAAAAAAATTCCAACGCCAGGCTAGATCCTACCTAGTTGAAATTATCGGTTAGTTCAATTTGGTTTGCATAGGAAAAAGACAACCAACAAAAACTCAACTAACGATAGTCTAATTATATTTATAGATTTATAGATAAAATAAATTTATTAATTCCACATTGTCAATCTAGTGCTTATTTTTTAGAGTGAATTTCATATATACCCTTCACTACTACAAAATTAGGTATTAGTCTATGTTTATTTTACACGGTTAACAATAAAACTGTGTAAAATGAAAAAAAAACGGAATTTTTGACACGGTTGTAAATATTCAACCGTGTAAAAAAATAGATTCGGAATTTTTGACACAGTTAATTGAAAAAACCGTGTAAAAATCCTGTAACAAAAAAGTCCACCAAAAACTCTTATCCCTCCATTAAATTCCTCTCTCTTTTATCTTCTTCTTAATAGATCTAGATCTCACCTACCTCTCAATAATTTTACTCCAAAATATCACTAAAACTTCCACCACCACCACAAAGTAACCACACCAACTACCAGGTCCCCTCCACCATCACCATCGCACACAAGTTTGTCTATCCCTTGTAACGGACCTCTCTCTCGGTAATATGTGCCATCATCTCCATGTCAATTAAAGGTATCTTTTATTTTGTTTAAGTTTTATTATTATTGTTATTATTATTTAATCATTTATTGATCTAGATTATCAAATAAAAAATCGAGTAAGATATTTTAATCTCAATATCTTTGTACGTTCAGATATTATTATTATTATTATTTTAATCATTATTAAAACTAAATGAAAATGGGTGGTTGTGTAACAACATTCACAAGTATTATTTTTATTATTGATTTGTTTTGAGATAAGGAAAGGAAAAACAAAAAAGCAAATTTCTAATGATAGATCTATGAATCACTGAAATACAAGTACATATTATTATTATTATTTATACTTTTTATATTATTATTATTATTATTATTATTATTATAAGGAATTTACGATTTTAATTTTATATAAACCTGGGAGGGGTTGTGATAAACATTGACTCAATGCACACGAATAAATTTATCATAAGCATAATCATGGTTTTCTATAGCTGTTGGTAATGATGTATTGAATAAAGGTTCTGGTAGTTTCAAACAGAGAATCTAATTCGGTTATTATTATTGTTGTTGTTGTTTAGAATTATGTATTTTGTTTCTTTTCTTGAATTGGGTGGGTATGAATATTTTTGGATTTTGTTTGTAAATTGCTTAATGTTTGACCAGATCTGTCTTAAATTGTGAGTATCATTGTTTAATTTTTGCTATTTACTCTCAAGTTTCAACTGTACTATGTGGAATTGCTCATGAATTAGCATCCATCATTGCAAACATCACGACGGGTTCAAATTGAACTTGTCAAGGTATGTTAACCTTTTAATTTTGTGTTCATCTTTTTTGCTGTAGAATACCGTATCATCTCCAACTGCTTATGGAACTGTTATTTGGTTAACTCGGATGCAGATGAGACTTTTGATTTTAAACAATGGTAAATAGATGTATTAAAACCTTTCTTTGAAATGTAGCATTGCTTATTTAATTTTGGTACATCCTTTATGCAGGTGGTGACCAGCTAGCTCTTTAAATGGTTTGACACATTATTTTGGCCATCCGCAGATACAATTTTGGTACATCCGTTATGCACAGGTTACTTATTGTAACTGTAAAGTTTGTCTTCATCTTTTGAGCAGGTTGATTTCGACCGTTTGAATGAATGACATATATGATAACCACGACAAGGTGCAGGGTACAATTCTAGTTATAGAACATATCCAGATGGACGATTGTTAAATGTATAAAAGAGCTTGAATTTTATAGTGGTATGGTATCTAATTGAAGTTTTCACTGTCATTGTTGCCATATGTATTTATTTGTATTCATGAATTTATCGACATTAATAGAATTGAAATATGGCTGGGTAAATTTTTATTTTATTTTATAAGGATGTCTTTTTACACGGTTGTTGACAACAACTGTGTAAAAATGCCTACTTTTTTACACGGTTATAAACCCGTGTAAAAAGGTCCAAGAATCAGTTACATAACTCTTTTACACGGAACAATAACTGTGTAAAAAAGGGTATTTTAACCGTGTAAAATGCCTCATTTTGTAGTAGTGCTTATTAAACAACATAAATATCAAATATACCCAATTCAAATTGAAAATATCAAATATACCCACCTTAAATGTAAAAATATCATATATACCCAATTTAAACATAAAAATATCAAAAATGTCCAAAATCACCATCCGATGCCACCACCATCCACCGCTGTCACCTACACCACCACCGTTCTACCGCCGTCGACACCACCACCACCACCATTCTACCGCCGCTGACACCACTACCACCACCCCCACCGTTGTATCACCGTCGATACCACCACCGTTCTACCACCGCCGACACTAACACCACAACCGCCATCACCGCCACCGCCGTCACCACCACCACCACCAATGCTGTTATCCTTTTTTTCCAATAACGATACAGTACGGGCGTAGCCTTTATCCGAACGGGCATAGCCCGTTCAAATGGGGCTTCGCCCTTATCGAGCGGATCCCTTAAGGGTATTTATAAAAGGGATGAGAGCTGAACGAATTTGGAAATGGTTTTATTTTGATGGTGGCAATCCAGATATGGTGGTGGTTGGATATGGTACGGACTTCGCCCTTAGTTGCCATGGTGGCAGTGGTGGTGGTGGGGTAGCGGGAAAGAAGGTCGGTAGTGGGGTTGATAGCATAGGCGTTAGAACACGTATATTTAAAATGGGTATATTTGATATTTTCACATTTAAAATGGTTATATTTGATATTTTTAGTTTGAGTTGGGTATATTTGATATTTATGTAGTTTAGTAAGGTAAATATGATATTTTTAATTTGAATTGGGTATATTTGATATTTAAGTGGTTTAGTAAGGGTAAATATGATATTTACTCTATTTTTTATTACTTCTTTTACATGTTTAAATTTATTACTATCATTTTTAACTAATTTAATGACTAACTTCAACTATATGTCTATTTTTAACGTATTTATATATCGTATATCTAAACTATTTGAAAAAAAAAAACATATAGCTGAAAAATCCAAAAAAAATTGAAACCGAACAAATCCGAACCACCCAATATCAATTGGTTTTGGTTTTTGAAATTCTAAAAACCAAATTTTCATTTCTAGTAAAAAACTATGACCGTTAATATTCGACCCAATCTAAAACCCAACCTGAAAAAAGTCGGATTAGGGTTGAGTATTCTCAACCTGCCAACCTGCGCAACCTACAAATCTGATTTTATTTAGGTCGGGTTTTGGGTGGTTTCTTGATTGTCAAGTTGACCTGCTACCCGATATCTTTTTAAAAATATACAAATCTTTACTTTTCTTTTTTTTTACTATTATTACAATAAGGATTCAAATAAATAAAAAAGGATAATGATTCAATTAAAGAGGTTCAACCTCAAATTTAGCCATGCACTTTGTAGTTGTAATGTTTTCGTTATTATGTATTTTCTGGTTTACAATTTTTAATGCAATTCACAACTCACAAGTAGGTTTATTGGTAGTTATTTTATTTTTGAAAGCATTAACATTAAATCTACTTGACATAAAACCAACCCAATTTAATAGTCAACCTATCAATCTATATTATTCAGGTCACACAGGTCAAATCCAACTTTACAGATTAAATTTTTTGACCTGAAATTTATAATGGGTCAGTTTAGGGTTAAAGATTTTTAACCCAACAACCTAAATCTGTCAACTCAAACCCGACTTGATTGTCAGGCCTAAGATAACTGAATCAAACCATGTCCATTTTTAATTTGATATTAGATTAGTCTTAATCTTATAAAATCGTAATAAATGTTACGAGTAACTTCTCAATCATCAAGGACTATTCAAATACAAGATAGACTTCAAATGATATGTCAATAATCTACACATCTCACATAGGCCATCTTCAATGGTTGATTTGCTTTCCCAATTTGCTGATCGGGCAAACTAAACATCAGTTTGTTTCAATTGCATTGCTAATTTGTTTGCCCAATCCGCTCCCAAACAAATTGAAGGCAAATTGAGTTTGTAACAATTTGAATTTTTTAAAGGCATATATGTGTATGTTTATTTAATATTGTGTTTTTAATTTTATATAAATGATAATGTTGCATAGACAAACTGAGTTTTGGTATGTTGGGTTATAAGCAAAATGAGTTCGGTGTGTTGGAACAATTTGCTCGCATGTTACTGAGATTAAGGATGTCAATACTCGACTCAACCTGAAACCTGACCCGAAAAAAACCGGGTTAGGTTTGTGAAATCTCGACCCGGCAACCTGACAACCCACTGACCTAATTTTTTTCGGGTTGGGTTCAGGTTGACTCTTTCGATTAACAGGTCAACCAGTCAACCTGAAAATATTTTAAATTTATACACTAAAAAAATGGACAGAGAAAATAATGTTTAGAATAACTAAGTAGTCAGAGGTCTTGAAGAACTTCTTTGTATACAAAATTCATCGTATGGTTTGTTGAATAACCAAGTTTTAAACCATTGGATCAACAAGTTAAAGGGAGCATGCATAACCACTCCATCCAACTTGCTTCATTTATGTTAAGTATATATACGAGTATAAAATTAAAAAGTGTTGTTTACTTAAAAAAAAGAAAAAGAGCTGCGCGTGGGTTTCGAACCTATAACCTGCCATTCCTAAAGCAACGCCCCCACCAGCTTAACCAACCACATCTTGGTTTATATTTTGTTATACTTCATATATTTTGCTTAACCAACCACATCATTGTTAAGTATATATAAAAGTAAATAACTATTTTAAATAAAAATAACTTTTAAATATGTATTGTAAATTTGTAATATTGTAAGTATTTTGTATTTTTATATTTCTATTATATATATATAATATAAATAACTAATATTTTATATATAAATACATATCTATATGTATATATATAAAGTTAAATAGAAGAAAGTTTTCTGGGTCTATGATATATTTTTATTTTTAGTTTTTTGGGTTTAAGCAATGTTTTTCTATATTATATGAGTATTTATTTGTCTATTTTTATTATATGTATGATGTTATCTGGTTATTTAATCCGTTATAACCAATGAACCACTAATGAGACATTTTTTTAATGCTTGACTTACTATTTTACGGGCTCATTCTTTATTTCCAAGTCAGACCCCAAATTTTTTTTACATTCTCGAACACGGCAGTAGCATAGCCACAGGTTATCGTGTACATATCACCACGCGTCTAATAAATCATTTTAATAGGCTAATGCCCATAGCCAAACAACATAGATTTACTACAGAAATCAGATAGCTAGCCAAAAGAACACGTTGGACTTCTTGAATTTAGATTCAGCGTTTTAATAGACAAAGATCCCCATTTCACAGTCACACGTTCACTGCTAAGGTGAGAAACAAAGATCAAGCTATTTAGGTGACGACCTACATTACCCTGATGTATTGCCATATATATGATGTAACATTTATATTATATATCTAAGACTCAGGGAGTTGCAGAACATATGTGAATTATGCTTGTCTTGTTGCAAATAAAATTGTGTTATGGCTCTGTAATGGTGAGTTACTTGGTTACGTTTCTTGAGCAACGTGATATGTGGATGCCAATGACTAGCATGTGGTGTGACTTGCTAGCTAGCAAAGGTGCGCAATTGGTAACAAGCCTTAATGAGCAGCATTGCATTGCATCTATCCCTTTAAAACAAAACTCGAAGCTCATCTATACTCAAATACCCGCACTTGGAAATGCAACATCACTAGAATTTAGTCCTTTAGTCCTTGAATTGGAGCTTCAGGCCACATGATGAATGTAAGTCATGTGATCAAGAGCCCTTTAAACAATCAACCAAATGCAAGGAAAAACGGTGTGTGACTTTGTCATTGAAGAAAAAAAGGTGTTTTAAGTGAATTAAATCTGGAAAAACCAAAGTGGTCTAGACAAGCAGGGAATTTCAAACATTGGTTTTGAATGTAAATCATTGAATGTCGATTAGAATGAGTAACTTGAATCACGAATCACCAACCACGTATCACATAATCATCGTGGAATATAGGTGGTTAGGGATCCATTGCACTAGAGACGACTACGAAGACCAGGGTTAGTCAAGTCAGAAGGCCAACATTTGTCTTTATGTTCACAAGATTTGTACCAAGATCTAAGACTCTAATTATGTAACAGATAAAAAAAAATACAAAATAATAACATTGTGAACCAATCACCTCAATCTATAGACAGTATTAAGCTTAAAGAAGGAGCTAAACCGTATAAGATCATTAAAACAACCAATATTACCAAAGTTAATGGCCTATATTTAAGCTTAAGAAACATACGGGTATAAAACATATCGAACACAATATACTTGCGGTGTGTCTGTGTCTCGTATGATTACCATCATTTAGTGCATCCACAAAGTTATGAGAGTATTTATTATGCATTTATAATCGATTATTTTTAAAATTCATTGAAAACAAATTACGGAGTAGTTGATAGAAAGGTTATCCAAGAAAAACGGAAGTATTTTCTACAGAGTTATCAATTTATAAGACCGTAACCGCAGAAAATGCTTTAGGCCTCCCTACAAACTGAAAGGCTAGTGAGTAGTGACTGCCTGCCTGGGTTGCATGGCCACAAGCAACTCCAAGGCTCAAGCTTATAGAAATGGATAGATTCATAGTTTTGCGCATTACATTAGGAAATGTAAACAATCTAGGAAACAGCAACAAACCCACTTGGTGACATATATTACAAAGCTCAAAAACCATGACTAAAATTACCTAAGACAAGTACTTACAAACTGCAGGGCGGTCTCTTGATATAAGCAAAGCTCTTGATCCCAAATAGTCAAACGATGGACAATATAAGTTATCCGGCCC
>JAOXNX010000011.1:179717-189907 GCA_028566075.1 Solidago caesia
AATGTTGTAAATTAATTTCATTAAGGGTATTATAGGTATATCAAGTGGAGATGTTTAAAATAGTAAATAATAGTGAGAGGCATTTTTGGTATATCAAATCATCTTTTGAGAAAATGAGGGGGGTCATTTGCTTTATATATTAGTATAGATGAATAGAAACTTTAGATTATGTTAACATGAATAGAAACTTTAGATTATGTGAAGAGTGTTGGATATTTTAGTGTAATTGGATTAACTGTTTGACCATTATTGTCATAATAAGAAATCAAATAGGTATGATGGTGTGGAGCGCACACCTGTTTGAATTTATTGGAAAGCCCCTAAGGGACGGGGGGACGGGGACAGCGCCCCCGGGAGCGGGGTCTAAGGGGCAGAGCCCTTGGCTGGGGTCGAAATTTAATTTCCATTAAAGTGTTATGGTAAAAATCTCTCAGAAATTTAATTTTCAGAACTTGAGGGACTTATTTTGCCAACTTGAAAAACCCACAAAATTAATTGCCTAAAAGACTGTTAATGGGCCAAAAATCATCTTCTGCTCGTCATTATTCTTCTTGTCTTTTTCATTGGTTCAAAAACGCTCTTAAACAAAACATTCAGAAAATTCTAAATCTCTGATTGATTGTATCCGATTGAATATTTTGGGGTGAACCACCGAATTGATTCAATCTGAAAGTGATTACACGTCTTCAGAAATTACAAATTATCCGATTATTTGTTCGTTTTCTTGCATATCCCCAACAAAGAGAAACTTCAGCGTCAAGGTTGATATAGCCGGCCAAAAAAAAAGTATACGGTCTTCGGATGAATGGAGTAATATTTAGGTTTCGGCACAACATTAAAGTCGGGGATATTTATGTGCAATATTCAGTTGCAATAATGAGTGAAGAGATATGAAAAAGGAACCATCTCCAAGATTTCCAAAACCTTACTATGTTGCAAGTGCACCTGTTGCTACATGGTTTGTAAACGCAGCCTAAGTTCGCTGATTTCAGCATTTAGACAACTTGTATCCCCAGAAAAAGAAAAATCAGAATTAAGCAAGATTTTATTGTCCGGAAGAAACCATTTTATCAATACAGGCTACTCATTCTTGATTATGATTTAACTAAGATGTGCTAATAATAGCCTAATAATGAAGCTAGCAATGCCCTGTATAACACTTTTACTGATTTTCTAGAATTTATAGATAACTAATGTGTTAATTAAGTTTTACAGTACTACACTACTGCAGTAGTAACATAAATTTTTTTAATAAACCGATTAAATAGGTTTATCCATTTGAATACATTTCAAATGAACTTGAAACAATTAGACCTGCTTAACCCAGCCAAACGCATTTGACTCGTTTACGTTTTTAGTCAGATCACTTTATAGATAAAACATAACCCAAACGGACCCGTACGTAAATTGGCCAGGATTTGCCGCTCTAGATGAACCACTAGATCTTCTGAACTTGAGACTCAACACTCAGCAAGAGACCAAGAGTTCACAAACCTGTAAAAGGGTCAACTGAGCAGACAACAATGTTGCTTCACTTTGCAGTGTGTGATATATGGTGTGTAGTTGTGTACCAAGTGATATCGTGTCACCTGTGATATATAGTGAGTTCTATTGCCAACAAAATGATTCCAAACAAGTGATTAATATGTTCAACTTTGAACACAATCTGATGCAACCCAAACAAATGTTAAACATAGCCTAAAAAAATGTTAAACCAGGCCACTTTTTAAACAACCCACCCCTTGATTGAGTTCATGTTTTGTTTCTTGACAATTAAATATAATATATCAGCTTACGTTAACAATTAAGCTTGTCGCATAATAAACTAAATGCAAAAACGTATACCTTCTCAAAATGCCCATCAGCCATACTAATGAAAATCTCCCATCTTTCATTAACTTGCTCTCATAAAGCCTATTAAACGACAGATTGCTAGTATCAAACTTAACTATTCAACTCAAGCAAAATACTAAAACTTTTGTTAAGAATGTCGAAATGAACCTTAGACTATGAGGAGTGACGCACCCCCACGTGGGGGCGTCTTCCGCCATGTGGCGATGCCTCCTCCAAAAGGATGCCCCTCCTTTTTGTGGGAGTGAGACATCTCTTTCAAAATTATTATTATTTTTTTTGATAACAAAAATACATTTATATACTTATATCATCTATATATTATATATATCTACTACATCCATGTGTATATCTTATATCTATCTCTCTCTCTATGTATATATCTATCTTATCTATATCTATCATCTATCCTCTCTCTTATATATGTATACACTGGTATATATGTATACACATATACATAAAAGAAAACAAAACCGTCGAGCTACCCCATCCATACACTGGTATATATCTATACATCTATACTCACTCCATACTCTTCTTCTTCTTCCTCATCTTAAACCATCACCTCCGGCCACCCCATCCCGTCAGAAACCACCACCACTACCAAACCGCCGAGCATCACACTTCACCCCACCACCGCCACCCTCCACTTCTGGTCTCCACCTTCGAAACCCACCAAGCCAAACACCTCCTTTTTTAACAAAAGTTTTGTTTGTTTGCTTCAAAGAGCCGATGAACGGCTTGATTTTCTTGGAAAGGGGCGAGGCGCGGGCGGAAGTATGGTGCCGGGCTCCTTTTATTTTTTCGTTTGCCACCCTCCGGGGCAATGTTCTGGGCGGAAGTGAGGCGGAAAGTGGCGGGTTCGGGCTCACTTCCGCCTCATTCCGAAGAGTCTAAGAGGCAATCCTGGGCTGGTGAGAACAAAAATGGCGGGATTGTTTACTGCTCTTTTCTTTTAGAGGGCATAATGGTCAATAAACTTTTAGTTTATAATTATCAATATTTTTGATAATTTATTTAATATTAAGATTGGTTAAATGGGTAAACATGATGGATTTAAATGTTTAAAATGGGCATGTGTGATATTATCCTATTTACTTGGGTAAATATGTGATTTTAAAGCTTAGCAAGGAGATAAGAATAATAATGTGTGAAATAAGCTTAAAAAGGGTCTTTCGGTCAAATTATATGAATTTTAAAGGAATTCAAGACTTTCCGTGGCATATGTGAAGGAATTCCTATGTTTAATGAAATTTGAAGGAAATGAAATTCAAATTCCTTCCAAGATCCAATCAAACAAGGAAAGAAATGAAATTGAAATTTCAATTCCTTTCAAAACACCCCTTAGTGTTGTACTGTTGTCAACATCAAATTCCATTAGTATATAGTTGCATATTATATGTAGCACTTTTTGATAATAAAAAGTTAATGTAGTTAATTCTCTAAATCAACAATTCATATATCAAAAACACCCTGAGATACCTTACTTGAATGCATTGTTCACAAAATAGATTGCAAGAATAACTTTCATATAATATGTAGTTTTTAAGATTTAAGGCTCTTAACATGTAACATATTAAAAACCGTAACTATACAATAAAAAAACGATATATACTTGTTCAAATGATTGTGAAATACCTATAGTAAAATCCTACATAAATAAGTAAAGGGATGAAAATGAAAGTATTAACAAATACAGGATATGAAACAAAAAATAAGTAAAATCCTATAGTATTATTGTGCCATCTTCTACCTGACGTGATCCCCCGTTATTGTCTCTGCCACTATTTGTGAACAAAAAGTCTTTACATATGTGTATGCATAATGCATGTGAAAAAAATAGCTTAAAAATCTTCTTAACCGCAATATGATAACATGTGAAAAAAAATCAAGGGATAAGATTAGGAAAGAGATTTAGTAGTTGCCACATGTCATCATCGTGTGATTTTAAGAGGACTTTTAAGCTAATGTTTAGGAGGATTTATCATTTCCCAAATATAATTGTAATCAATTATGGAGCGACAGATCTTAAGGAAAGTCATGGAAGGGGCCGAAAGTCACAGAGGGGGCCAAAAATCACGGGATCCAAAAATAATACTAAGAAAAATAATTTTTCGAACAAAATATAGATAAAATAGCAATACGGTGCCAAAAAACAGAAGGGGCTGACCCCATCGGGCCCTTAATAAGATCCACCCTTGATTGTGTGTGTAATTTTATTATGTTCACCAATAACACTTTTATATTTTCAGGTATGCATATGTGCAAAACTTGTATGCACATACTTTTTTTTTTTCCAAATTGTTTATTTAGAATTTGAAATATGCATATTGTATTGATAAGTTCTTTCTCATTTGGTATCAATACTGCGGTGGTGGTGGCGGTGACGGCATGGTGGTGGCGGCTGCTGGTGGCGATGACGGGTGGTGATGGTGGTGATTGTGAAAATATTATTGAAAGGGTAGACTATTGTTTTAAGGGTATTTTTGGTATATTATTATTGATTTGTTAGGGGTAAACAATTATAGATGAGCAAAATAGATATACCAATTTCTTTTTAGAGAAAAAAAAAGGACGGAAGGGGGATAAATAGTTTAATAAGTAGTATAGATATAACCTTTAACAATAAACAACTCAAATTAAAAAGCAAAACGTTGTCTAAAAATACAATTAGATAAAACATAGATGTTTTGAATACGAGAACCAAAATATAAAGATTAAGATTAAGATAAAAACTTGTAACATCTTATTCATAAGAGAAGTGATATCCTTACCATCACCTCCACTTATCACATATATGTATTATTAACTTATTGGAAAAATTGTATATTGTGGTAGAGTAATAAAACTATGGCCGTATAAAGTGATACTGGGAGTATTTGAGATGTTTTTGTTAGAAAGAAAGAATGTTTAAATAGACACGCCCAATTTTAATGATTGTTGGATTATTATTTGGTATACTGAGTTAAAATTTTGATATATTTAAGAGGCCCCTAATAAAATTTATACTCCTTATTAAGTTGTGACACACAGTTTGATTATTACCAAATTTGTGATGATCACTGAAAGTGGTACTTAACAGAAAACTATAAGTTTACATTTGCGAAAAAGTTGAGATTGAAATATTGGTTTTTTCATATTAAAACAAGAAATACAAAGACTGGATTAGTCATTAGATCATCTCCAATATCAAAATATAAAATTTAAATATTTTATTTTTATTTTATAACTTGGTTTTATATTGATACATTCTTACATTAAATTACTTATAAAAAATAACTTGGCTTTATATTGATACATTCTTATATTAAATTACTTATAAAATTTATGGTGTATGGAGAATTAATATAAAGTGTCAAACATCACATTAAATGCTAGTTTTTTAATTTAATTTTATTTTTTATTTTTTATACCGACAAATTTGGGCTTAGCGACATTGCTTCTTCATATAACAACTCCAATTCTAAAAGAAACATTTTATAGGTAAACCCATGTCTCCAGCCCTGAAAACATTTTTCCTTACATTAAAATTTGAACCAGTATATAAAGTTAAATTCTTTTATCATAACATACAGAAAGATTAACTATATTGTATCCCAATGTTAAAAAGGATTTAAAAAACTCCTTGTTACTACTCCATCGGTCCAAAATTATTATCCATCTTTTTCCTTTCTGAATTGTCACAAAATTAATTTGAAGTAATAGTTGTAATTATTTGAGTTGATCATATTACCTTAATTAAGATTACTTATCTATAATTCTATACTATTATATAAAGATTACACCTTCCTTGTTAAAAATCATATTTTTAGGATATGTGAATTTATTAAAGTACCCTTAATGATTAAATTACATCATCAGTTCCTTATCTTATAAAATATATCCACTAACCCCTTTACATCATATACCTACACCACTCGCCGCTGCTACCGCCACCGCATTGCGCGTGTAATGAAATGAAAACATTAAATAAATAACTGTTAAAGAGTTAAAAAAAATTTCTTTTGTGTCTTTTGCAAAAATAAAACAAAATGCATTTTTTTGTTATAAACCTTGAGTTTTTGAACGATAATTTTGGGACGGATGGATTGGATATTTGGATTGGAGAGTAGTATTTTAGTTTTTCGATCCAATCCATCCTAAAACGCCAGACACGATATTTAATATGAGAGAGAGAGAGAGAGGGGAAGCGCTTGAAAATAAAATAGGTAGAGAGACTTTTTTGTTTTTGTTTTTAGCAAGCCCAATGAGCCCAATATCCAAACAAGAAGATAAGGTAGGAGGGCATCATCCATCCATTCTCATTTCAGGAGAATAAGAAAGTCATCATATGTCTCTCCTTGTTCATCCACCATTAATGAGCAGTTGTAAGTTTCTTCCATGTTTACAAAGTTTCATCCTTTGCAGAACCCCACCAATTAACATTTCAACCCCCTCTAAACATTCTTCAACATTTCAATACTCAATCTTTAGAAACACCACCCATGTTTTAAGTTGCTCCAACAATGAACTTATTGATGAAATCCAATTTCAAGATAATGAGATTGGATTGTTGGGTAAACCATCACCAAAGCCCCCCATTAATGTACCACCCCCATCATCACCAGTTGAGTATGATAAGCCCCCAGATAAAGACCTAGTTTTAGAGCCATTCTATAAGTTTTTTAGAGATGGGAAATCTGATTCAGAAGAAGATGTAGTGGAGGTAGACGAAGAAGATGATAACGAGCAGGAGGTCTCTGTAGAATATTATGATCCCCAACAAGGCCATTTTGTTGTCGGTGTTGTTGTTTCGGGCAATGAGTATAAGCTTGATGTTAATATTGGTGCAGATTTATTAGCAACCATGTTGACTAAAGAAGTCCTCCCTTTGTATCATAAAGAGTTGGATTTTTTGTTGTGTGATATGGAGGAGAATGGTGATGATTTTATGATGAATGGGAAGACGGGAATTCTGAAATACCAAGAGGCATTAAGTAGTGGTCCCGGGGCTGGGCAGCCTGTTGTGGAGCATGGAACAGTTTTGTTTGCTGAAGTTTTGGGTAGAACGCTTAGCGGTCGACCGTTGATTTCTACTCGACGGCTCTTTCGCCGACTGGCTTGGCATCGAGTGAGGCAGGTTCTTTTCTCAGCTTTCTTTTCTTTGTTTTTGCCTTTTGAATAAGTTGTTATATTCCTTTATTATATATAAGAATAAGAATTAGCTTCATGGCATACACACTTTTTTCTAATCCATGACATTTACTTTCTTCAAGAGTGATTAACTTTTCAAATACTGATAATATGTTTTTTGTTGCAAGCAATCATAGTAAATTTGTAAAAATGCATAAAGAAAGTACATTTTCTAAGAATAAGTTCAAGAATTGTAGAGCTTTTGACGAGTTAAAAGAAAAATGGGACTTGAGATAGATGTATTCTATTTACACATGCTGGAGCAGGTGCAGATTTGGGTTGGGCCTCTAGTTGGATTGCTTCAGTGCAGTTGATTAATGCAGAGGAAATATAGAGTTAGGCTGATTAAAATGATATAGAAGTTGTGTCTTTTGTTGTATGATGTATAGTATAGGTATGTGTGATGTATAGTTATGTCGAAGTCTAGCAGGTGGTGCACAGATCCACCATTGAAGGTTTTGTTGAATTGTTTTGTAATCATTTTTTGGTGATTAATAAAAATAATAGAGGTATTGTCCTCTTTTCAAAAAAAAGAAAAAAAGAGAAAGTTTATAAAGATGAATACTGGCAATTTATGCTTAAAACAGGTTCAAATGGTTCTTGCATTTTGATGTTCCACTACGGAAGACCAAATTACAGGTCCATAAATCAATAACTGCTCTCCTGCAGTATGTTTTTCTAATAAGTAATATGGTAGCTGATTTTAACATTAGAAGGATTAGGATTAGTAGTTTGAGTAGGCTATGAATTATTGATATAAAAATCTGTAAATAGGGATTAGTAGAATCATTATTGTTTTGTTGAATTTGATTGTTTATACTTTATAGGATATGCAGAACTAAATTTGAATCATTGGAGATCCAATCAACCTCCCGGAAGCCTATCAGTCCTACTTGGCTACTTTGTTCTTTACTGATTCTTCTTGGTTGTTAAACGTTCACAGGGCTTATCAGAGAACAACATTCTCAGTTATACTAGGCACCCAATTTCATACACAAAACTGATTGGATTAATCATTGTATTTCGTAGATATTTCTATTATCTAGGCCTCGCTTCTGTTGGAACTTGATATTTGGCCTATTTTTCTCTCTCCATGGTAGCAATTCCATGCTAGTTGTTATTTCTTGTTGGATGAGATAAGGCTCACATGAACTAGGATTATTTTTGTTCTCTTCAGTATGCTCACTAGATTCTGACGCTGGAGTGCATATGAGTGTATTGTATATATGTCAAGTTAATTAGTTTTCAACTTCAAAATGTCTAAAGTAAATGCTGTGATTATTGCAAGTAGATGCATTAAACTACAGAAAAATAGGCATTTCACCATAGATTAGATAGGCTTTTGAACCAAAAAACCTAAAAAATGTATGGAGGTCAAAATTGTTGCAAGTAGTTACATTATGAGTACATTTTTTGCAGATTAAGCAATTTAATGAACCTATAGAGGTCAAAATTACAGAGTGGAATACGGGTGGTCTCCTTACAAGAATCGAGGTTTGGCTCTAGTTATCTGTAATCCCTCAATGATATGCAAATTATATGCGTTATTTAGCTTAGCACTTGGCTTTTGCACGGATTACGAGCTTTTCTTCCTAAAGTTGAACTTGTTAACCGTGTTAATAACTTCACCGAGCTAAAAGAAAATGTAAGCCGATACACATCATATCTATAATTTTGTTTTAAAGTTCTAGCACTGATTTACTCCTTTTTGTTACAATAATTATTTTGAAACTTTGTTATTGCTTATTAGTTGGATTTCCCATGTTAGATGATTACGTATGATATTTCTTGACGAATTAGGTTGGACGTCGAATGTATGTTCAAATTACCCGAATAAGTGAGGATACGAATGACTTAATTCTTAGTCAAAAGGAAGCTTGGGTTTGTCATCCATTTATCATCATAGGTTTCTTGATAACTTTTTGTCTAGCATATCTGTTCTTTCAATACTTACAGTGTGTAAGGGTTACAGAATGTCATACACCTTAAGGAGGGAACTCTTTTGGAAGGAACAGTAAGGAAAATCTTTCCTTATGGTGCTCAAATAAGGATCGGCGAAACTAACCGTAGGTGAGAGAATGTATGATATCATCAAAGGATTTGTACTTTTTTATTGTTATCTTTTTGTTTATGTATTGTTAATAAATCTTATAAAAATTTTCAGTGGATTGTTGCATATCTCGAATATCACTCGAGGAGAAATTGTTTCGGTCAGTGATGTGCTAACCCTCGATGAAAAGGTCAAAGTTTTGGTTGTGAAGTCAATGTTCCCTGACAAAATCTCTCTCAGGTAAAGAGATGAAAACAATGACTTTGTGCATGTTCTACATATCTTGTCACAACAAAATATATAGATTATTTACCTATTTCGTTTTCAAGTTGAAAGTCTGGCATCTGAGTAAATCTTGATATTGTGGCAAACAGTACCGCAGAGCTCGAGAGTGAACCCGGGTTGTTCTTAAGAAACAAGGAGGTAGTTTATATCTTTTGGGTTTGACAAAAATGCGCCTATAACTCGTATGTAGTGACATGTTTTTCCTTATGGCAGAAAGTGTATTTGGAAGCTGCAGAAATGGCAAAGAAGTATAGTCAGAATTTGCCAGCCATTTCAATTACTCGAAAGTTAGAGGACCTTCCATCATATGCCCAGCTATTTGATGATGAAGAAAGTATGTATGCAAATTGGAAATGGTTCAAGTTTCAACGAGATGAACCAAAATAACCATTATACCCTTTTTCTACTACCTTGTGGCTTTCTCATGGCTGATGCACAAAGAGAAGACAAAACATTTCAACGGTCTTTGGAAGCAATGGTGATCAAGTTAATATGGTGTCGTATCGATGATCAAATTTGACCCTTTTAGAGAAAGTCAAAGTGTTGCGGCTTTTTTGATATATGGATGGAGTCATGATAAAGTTGGGATCTTTGTTGTAATGTTGTTTGTATATGTTTATTGCTTTTTGATTCCGGCTTTAAGATGAAAGCAGAGATTGTGTTGTTTGTATACATTTGAATGTGTTGTCTTATATTGTTTGTAGTGTAATTAAGGATTATCTCAATGTTGTAATGTTGTTTGTATATGTTTATTGCTTTTTGATTCCAGCAGAGATTGTGTTGTTTGTAGTGTAATTAAGGATTATCTCAATGTATACATTTGAATGTGTTG
>JAOXNX010000011.1:203038-213230 GCA_028566075.1 Solidago caesia
CTCACTCCCACGGCTTTGGAAATGTGCGTTTGTTTGAAAGACTACTTGGACGCCGCGGAACGTATACAACATGTGACTTGTCTTGAAGATCAACTTGTCATAGAAGAACCCATACACGCCTATGAAGTATCAAAAGGACGGGCCACTCCACTTTCTGACGAAGAACTCGCTCTTGACGAATCACTTTGAAGACTCATATTTGCCACTGTCTTGCAATTGTCTTGCCACTGCCTTTGAACACTCATATTTGCAATTCTATGTATTTCTATGTATTTGAACAATTCTGCCTATGTATTTGGTTTCATATGTATTTGAACAATTTGCTGTATTTAGTTTCATATGTATTTGAAGTATGTAAGACAATTTGAAGTATGTATTTTAACAAGTCTGCTGCTTTCTGTTTCTGCTGCTTTTTTTTTTTTCTTTTCTGTATTCTGCTGCTTCTATGTATTTCTGCTGCTAGTCTGCTTTGGGGTTTATTGGTTTATCACCAATTAGCATATGAACAATTATGTATTTGAATTGGCCACTGCCTATGTATTTGAATTGGCCACTGCTGCTGCTTCTTTTTTTTTTTTGCTGCACGCCACTCTCACTGTCTGCACAAAAGTTTTCTAATTCTATGTATTTGAATTGTCTACCAATTGAGCTATGCATTGTTTGTATGAAATATATGTTTGCTTCGGGGTTTATCAAGAATGGAATTGTTTCTACCAATTAAGCATCGAGCCTCAAGTTGTGACTTGTGACAGCGGTTAAAAAAAAAACTGGTTTCGGTTAACCGACCGGTTAACCGATTAGGAATAACCGAAACCGGTTCCATCGGTTAGAGATTTAGGCACCAATAACCGGTTATTAACCGATCCCGGTTTTTTTTTTTTTGAAAATTAACCGAAACCAGTTATAGGTATACATTAATCGAACCGGTTAACCGATTTTGACACCTCTATCAGATATGTGTGGTCCGTGGATAATCCAATATTGTTACTAAGCCAACAAATAAATAGGTCCACCTAAATAAAAAATAAATGTACTTTTATGGCCTAGTGCCCTAGTCCATTTACACCCGGCCGGCCCATTCAAATGGGAAGTGATATAAAAACCGAGGGGCCAAAAATAGGAAAATTTGGCGCTTATTAAGGCAAATTTATTTTGAAAGACACACACACACAGAGTGAGTGGGAAAGAGTGGGTAGGGAATTCGATCGGAAGGAAGGAAGGAAGGAAAAATGACAAGCGTAGTATTCATGGCTCTTGAATGCTTCAAATGCTCCACCATGCAGGTCAGTCAATCGTCTTCATCAATTTCTCCGGCCGGCCATCTCTAAATAATTTTCAAGTACTAAATAATAATTAATTGCAGTTAGATTTGATTATTTATATTGACGGACGACAGGTGAAGCAGAGGAAGAAAAGCAGCAACAAATGGAGCTGCGTTATCTGCAACGAGAAGCAGTCGGTCCGGAAGGTCTATTCTCAGGGATTCATGGCCAAACATGTTCGGGCCTTTGTTCAAAAATTTAACATGTCTCGTCAATTTCTCCAACAACAACAAGATGATGACGATGATGATGATTCGCGACAAAATCCTCTTCCTCCTCTAACTACTGATTCTTATTATGATGATCAACAAATTCAGCCGAATAGAAAACGAACCGATTGGAGCGAGTACCTCGATGACCCTGACGATACTGGAATCGGTTATGATGAAGGTTAGTTCCTTCCTGGTATTATATCTATATGTATCGAACTTTCCATTTTTGCTGTAAACCCACTGACACTTGTTTGATGAATTCAATAACAATGGAATTGAATGTTTGATATAGATTTTTTCAAAACAATTAGACAAGTTGAATATATAAACATATTTTCATACTACTAATTAAATGTATAATACTAATCTCTCTTGTAGAATATTGTTTTAATTTTTAATTTGATACTGTGAATTCATTCATTCACTTGTAAAGGGGATCCGTGTGAGCCAAATGTTGTGACAGAGTTGCCAAAACCATTGTTCAAGAAGCCTAAATTGAGAGATCATTACTCTCCTCCTTCTGGATTCCATTGTGAAAAGCTTCGAAAGCCGGTCTTTGGGAAGAAGAAAATCAATATTTCAGGTTTACAACATTCTTCTGTCTTACCTCAACTACTCCATCTTAATTCAATACACAAAGTCTGCCTACATTCTATTTTGAGATTCCAAATTTATAACTGATTTTGTTGGACATTCATCATAGATATGCATTCATTCGTGTATAAATGGTTTAGTTGTGCTTAAATAACTTATTTTCTGCAGCAATAAGCATATGCTTCAAATGATCTTCAGACTGTTGGGTGATGGCCATTAATTAACTTACTCTTTTGCAGACAAGGAGCCAACAACAATTGTGAAGGAAAGGGTTGGTGAAAATCAACTTAAACATGATAATGTTGACTACGGTTGTGTGTACCAAAGATCAAGTTCAGTCATGTCAAAATTACAGAGGCCAAATTCAAAGTCTAATGCTTGGAAAGATGATGGGACCAAAGTTGATCAGAGTTTTGCATATACTGGAGCAAGTTCACTGATGATGAAACTGAAGAAGCCGGTATCAAAGTGGAATGACTTCATTGATGATGATGACTTGCAGCTTGAATCCAGATGTCCGGGGATCAATAATGATGTGTTTAAGACAAAGGTAAGTGATGAGATTGTAATGGATGATGTCCATCCTGATTTCCTGTGAAAATTGATCGTCTTGATTCATGTTGCTAGATTCTGAACCCTGTTTTTGCGACATATTTAGACTTCATTTTGGTAATTGAATACGAATCATGGTCTGTTTGACAAATAGCCAGAACTTATATATATATATATATATACACAATTTGCTATTGTGAGCTGATGATCACATACGAGCCATGGTCTCTTATTGTAATTTCTCTAAGTTCCACCAGTAGATTTGATCCAATTAAGTATAACATAACACACACACACACACACACACACACACACACACACAAAAGACTTGTGAGATGATTGGGGATATAAGAATTAGTAAATACATGATGACTAAAAAAAGCAAGCCTTTCTCTCATTTCAATATGCCAACGTGGCGGCGGATATATGAATCCATAATACATGTACGCAAACGCCACCTTCCAGGACTGTCAATTTATACGATGTGGCAGCAAGGTCAAGCAAAGAGTATTTTAAAAATGCATATAGTGAATATGTCAGCTCTAAAAAAAGAAGTGTACCTCTATTCCTCATTTTTATGTGAATATGTCAGCTGCTAATCTTGTACATGTATATAAAACATGTCTTAATAAACTAAACGATTCTGAAAGAAAGTATAATAAGTGTGCGATATAAAGATGAGGCACCAGTATGTTGCATAAATAGAAACCTACACTAGTGTCCTTATCAATCGTTGTGTCATCTTTTTTCTAATTTAAACTACAAACATGTGCAACAGCTCCAAGTACTTCAAGCTAGTCTGTAGCAATAAAGATTCAAACCATCCAATTAGTAGCATGACAAGAATATATGTAGCCACCCTAAACAACACCGGAACCTACTATATAGGTTGAAAACCATCAAGAGTAGACTTTTTGTGCCAACTTTCTATACTTCTGTAACCAAAATACCTCAATGCAGTGAAGACAAATCTAAGGGGGTTGGCATCACTTGCCTCACCCCTCACTCATCACTCACTCCCAACCAATCCTCTTATGCCACCTCAGCTAACCCCTCACTCATACCACAATCCATTTTTCATTGGCAACACCCCCCTCACCAACCCCTCACTAAATATATCCGTTGCTATTCGCAGTCCACCACTCAAACAGTCACAAAATGCACTTTCACGCGTGAAGAGAATGAGGGAAACCTTGCCTCAAAACTTCATTCCACGCATGAAAATATCAAAGGCGGCGGTGTAGATTTTGTTTACCACGAGTTTAATGCAAGTTTACCGCTACATTGCCATCCCCCTAAGAAGAATGTGCATAATGAAAAAAAAAATAAAAAAAATACTATATCACATCACTTATAATTCTGTTTTACCTCAAATGGGTAAACTTAAATAGTGACTATAGCTGAAACGGGTTGAAAACTTTTTAAACCTGTAGCGGGTTAAATAGATAAACTGAAAAATAGATAAAAGTGAAATGCGCAAAATGGTCCAAAACTTTATAAAACTGAGCCTGGTCAAATGGATAAACCATAATAAGCTCAGGTTATTTGAGTTTTGCTTACAAAATAGAAATTAGAACCTCTAAATTAGGTAGCAATACAAAACATAGTTTAGTACCATTTCATTTTTTGTGCAATGGTTAACTTCAACAATGGGCAAGACGAGGATTTAAAAAAACAAAAGATAAAAGGAAAGCAAAATACGTTGGAAGAAAACAGAGTTGTATTGGCCTTTTGTTCTATTGGATTTCAAAAAACAAAAGATAAAAGGAAAGCAAAAGACTTATCCAACATCTCTTATTATTATTATAAAGCCTGGCTTTTGTTTCATTTCAAAATGGAACCATTCACAGCTAATCAACTCATCTAACCACCATAATTATAGTACAGATCCACCATTTCTTCAAATCAATAAACAGGAGTTTTCAAACTTTATTACTCACCAACATAAATAAATATAATCAAAAGCTGATACTTTGCATTAAAACAAAGTAAAAAAGCAAGATGAAACATGCAACATAGTGACATACCTTCTAGAGGCTCCAGTATCATAACGTAGCTGATAAAAATGAAAAAAAATTTTTTTTTTTGTGTTTATTCGGCCTAATGACCATATCAATCCTTAATTTGGGGGTAACCGGCCTTTTCAGTTCTGGGGTTACCTGTCCTGCAAATATAAATGAACTTAATGATCCAAGTAACAAAATAAAAGTATGGGAAACTTAATTACTAGCGTAAGCAGTTAAAACAGCAAAATTTATACAAGATAAATTTTGAAACAATGGTAAAATAGAGAAAGGTGAAAGATGATTTTGGCTAATCTTTGATTTACAAAATCACTATCCTCTTTTGATTTAAAGCTGCTAAAAAAATGACCGACCGGGAAACTAATAATTCATTGATAATTATATACGCAAAACTGAACATCAAAATGCATCTTATATCTGAGAAAAAACAGAGTGTCGATCAATTCCTCCGATCCAAGAGACTGACAAAATGGGTAAACCTGGAGAGAGGGAGAGAGAGTTTACGGTTTCCAATAATTGTGCCACATGCCAAACTCTATAACTTTTGGCTCTAAGTGTGTTGTCTTGTGTGCAGGGAATGCTTTTTGGCCTTCTTCTTTCTCCAATGTTGTTCAAATTCATCCTTCAAAGATGGGAAGCATATATCAGCTCGGAAAATTCTGAAGTCAGAGGACATCGTCGTTTGTCCAAGATTTTCCTGTTCATCCCTTTAATTTCATGGTACTGCTCATCTCTGTAGCTTAATTTCAAATTGAATCTCTCTTTATCCTAGCCCTTACAAAAGATTGTGACATTATGTGGTCATATAAATGTAACATGGAGCTTTTTGATATATTAGCGTCCCTTATGATAACTTTTTCTTCTTGTCAGGGTGTTAGAGTTTGTTTTTTATGAACCTTTCCTTGTGTGTATACTGGGTGGGTGTTATATGTGCATCAGTGCTATGCATTTACAACATCTCCAAGAACAGTAAGATTGAGCAAATTCTTCTCCGAAAATACTACCACCTGGTTGCAGTCTTAATATTTGTGCTTGCACTTATCTTCAAGGTGATATGCGCCTCTAAGCTTGGATGAATACTCCTCTTTAGAGGTGGCAAAATAGGTAGGTTGATTAACACCATAACATGTCGACACTGATTTGGGTGAAAACGGTTTACGCAGGGTTATGTCCAAAATTCAAAATTTGTTATAAGAAATTAACGTGTGATCAAATAATATCACAAAAAATTCATACCTGTTAAAAAAATAGTTTGGTCCACTTTCGAGTCATCTGAACCTCTGTTTATTATACCTGTTTGACCATTTCTTAGTATATGGATAGAAATTGCCACCTTTATCCCGTCCCTCTTTCGGTTGACCATATCCCCTTTGTTTGAGTTTCTAGCTAATGTACCCGAATTCTGCATTTATCTGATTTCGTTTTCAGCCATCGTTTTTGAACTTGGCTTTCGTTGGGGGTCCTTTTAGTGCTTGAAAGAAATTATTCGACAGTAATATCCTTTTGAAACTTGCTTTTGCAATTCTTAGTTGTCATATTATTGTTGTAATTCAATTGTCATTGTGCATAATTAATATCATGTGTAAATATTGTTTTGTTGCCTAGATAACAACATTGTTCATTCACATCACAGGTATGGAGAACTTAATTGGCCCTTGGACCAATTATATATTGTACATCAGTTTATGAATGCCTTAACTGATCATCGTGACTCAGATCATCTTATAGTCAGGTGTTTATTATGTTCTCTCCTTTAATTTGTTTCTAAAAGCATATTAGCTTAATGTTAAAAGCAGCATGCATATACTAGTAGTAGTAGTAGACAAAATAATACTAACTATGTTAGGAATCGAGATTCCATATCCAAGATCGAACTCACACAAGATTAAACAAGATATTTGATTCTATTATAACCAATAAACCTGTTGTTTACATTGTATTGACACACATAAAACTGAATACAAAGACATCTATTTATAGTATTCCTAATGACGGTTATTTCCCAATTGTTGTGTTGCTTCAAACCGCTTCTTGAATCGTCGTGACCCTTTGCTATGAGAGGGCTGAAACGTTGCTTCCTTTTCAATAGTCTCGTCCCTCTGTTTGAGCCCAAACACCGATCCCCTTTTCTTTTACAGCCCAATTGACCATATATACTCATTTGGTCCCTAGACTCTAACAACTAATACAATTGTAGCCTAAAACACATCTTTAGACTAACTACAATTAAGACCCTAACTTTTGACAACAAGACTTATACAATTAAGTCCAACAAAGTAATTAATGGATTCTTTCCTTTCCTATATTTGCGGGGAAGTCAGGCTTCCACGTACGTACCAACCGGATGGATGCCATCTTTTTCATTCGACTACAAACTACCATTTTATTTATTTATTTATCTATACTCCTTAATAAAACTTTCCCATTTTCTCAAAAAAACTACCAAATCTTCTTATTTTGTCCTTCACTTCTATTCATTAATTTAAATATATATCTCCACCTAATATACTTATAATACCCTTAATGAAATAATTTACAATATAAATCCTCCAACCCTTAAAATAACTACACTACCCCCTTCTACATCAATTACTTTTACATTCATCAATAATTATCTATAATGCTCCCCCTTGGATGTTTGTTTATTCAATACATTTAGGATTGTTGCCTCATTAAAAACTTTCCTAGATAACCCAATGGGACAAAACCATGGTCAAGGGAAAAAGAGTACAACGCGTATTGTCTCCCCCTAATGACTTCATCACTTGAGATCTTTGAATCGTCGTAATCCGATACAATAAACTAACTTCTTGAATGATGAGGTTGGAAGTGCCTTAGTAAACAAATCTGCTAAATTCTCACTTGAACGTACTTGTTTAATTATAATGTCTTCATTCTTCTGCAAATCATGATAGAAAAAGAACTTTGGAGAAATATGTTTGGTTCCATCACCTTTGATATACCATTCTTTAATTTGACCAATACAAGCTGCATTATCTTCATACAAAATTCTTGGTGTAACATTCCTTAACCAAACACATCTTTTGAATAACTAATATTTTTAATTTCAATGGTTCGAAGATTTGGCTTTGATTGCCTTGAAGATATCAAAACATTTGCTTTATCCCATTCCAATGTCTCTTTGTAGGACATGAGTCATATCTTACTAATAAATTCAACGAAAATTATATTTCAGGTTTTGTATGACTAACAAGAAACATCAATGCTCCAATAACACTTAAATATGTATTTATCGACCAAGAATCTCTTCATAGCATCCTTCAAGATACAATCTCTTAATCAAAGATATCAAATATTAAAGAGATACAGACATCCTTCCGTATATTATTCATAACATTTCCCCTTGGATATCCATTTGAAAGATTATGCCTCGTTAAAACCTTATTAAATGAAATCCGATGGGACAAAAATCTAATGAAGGAAAAAGAGTATATTATACTTTTGATACGTTCTAGGAGGTTGCCTCATTAAAAACCTTACCAGAAAAACCCATTGGTACAAAACCATGGCTAAGGGAAAAAAAAAGTACATGTATCTTCTCCCCCTCATGATCACATCACTTAAACTCATTAGTTGACACAAACCAATATCACAAACCAACTTTTCTGATTTTATCATAGTAAGTGTCTAGATTTAGGAAATCAATTTAATTAGTTAGCACAAACCAATATCACAAACCAACTTCTCTGATTTTATCATAGTAAGTGTCTAGATTTAGGAAATCAATTTAATTATCGCATGAACAAACTTGCAACATGTTGTTTTCTCCACATGTGGCTCACATATCAAAAATTTAAGAATTAAACATGCATTGTACATCCCATTCAAATACATACTCATATTTTATAAGTTAAACTTTATCAACAACTTGAAGTTAAATGATGCATTATTTCATACATGAGCATTCGAGGACTATCAATACTTTAACGACACTTTTAAACCAACATTGTGATCATTATCTTTAGAAGTCGAGGGGGTCCTTTCAACTTCATGTGACCTCATAGCCATGAGTGTCATTTATCCACGTAAAGTATATTTAATATCTTTCTTTTTATAAAGTTTCACGGGCAACCATAATTATTTCGATGACATGTACTCAAGAAGTATACACTAAGGTGACTGTAACATTAATGCTCATTTTTCTTGAAACACATATAGTGATTTATTCAAGTTGATCAAGTAATATTTTCAAGAACTTTTCTTATATGCTCTAAGCATTTTAAAACTCAAAATATGCTTCATCCATTTAATGATCCTTAAAGAATCTTAACATCAAATGAGCTCTATTCATACTCTTTAGATGCGAATCAAGTATTTCATATATTGTCAGTATTATAATATATAATTGATAGTTGCATCCACCACATGATAACATAATCACTTCTAGGTCTTTCTAATAATCCTTAATCATAATTTCATCATTCTCATTTAATCGTTCAAAGACCAATTTTCATCATAAAATTATGAACCTAAAATAACTAACTATTAATTTCCTACGTTTTTTATTAAGGGTTTTGCTAACTAGTCCCCATGGGCACTGGCTATGGTGTATTTAATGAACTCAATCTTTTCTAAATAATCAAAAAATACATTTAATGTTCATTAATTTAACCTAACTAACCAAGGTGAATCCCTTTTACCCGAATTATCATTTTTATATGAATAAAAAATGCACATTTTCATATTTAAAAAAAATTAGATTTCATTAAATGCACCATAACTAATGCCCAGGAACACTAGTTAGCAAAACCCTTTTATTTAATACTAATATAAAATAAATCGCATGTTAAATTAGATAGTCATTAAATGAGTGATCATATGAGATGAGTTATTTATCAAATTTAATTAAATGACATTAATAATACACACTTACTTATATTCATTTATGTATAAAATTTAAAATTTGTGTAACTTATATAATATTAGGAGGACCAAAAGTGTTATTGATCAATATCTTAATTAATAATAATGTCATATAAATGACCTAAGGGTGGAAAAATAGGGATATAATTCAATCAATGATCCATACATCTTTATTTTAGAATTTAAGGTTTTGTTTTATTATATATTAAAGATAATTTATATAATATCGATGTTCCATCCAATGAACATGTATAACCTGGTATATAACATAAGGCAAAAGTAAATATGAGGTTGTCTCACATCTAAGCATAGATACAGAATCCTTTACCTACTAATTTTTATATAATGATTAAATGATTGAGCTTCATGTTTTTATTTAATAAAATATTAAAATATGAAAGGTTTCTGTTGGTGCATTTCTGTGTGACAACAGCTATCTAGAATGTTTGTCTTAAAGTTTATTTTATTTGTATTTTTATTTAATTTATGTTTTAAGTATTTCTAGATTGGGCTAAGTTTTGGTCCGACCCATGGACCTGAAAACATGGCAAGCCCATTAGGTTTTACCTATATATAGTGATTAATCCTTATGTTTAAGGTTAAT
>JAOXNX010000011.1:263028-279207 GCA_028566075.1 Solidago caesia
AATTTTATGGTAAGTGTACAACTATTTAATGCACCTTATATACAGCCCTTAGGGCTTTGTTTAGCAAAACCCTTAAATATAAATATATAGGTGGATTAGATGGAGAATACTTCTTTTAAAAAGACCAAAATAACAATTCTCAGTCACACATTTTCTTTATCTTTTGGTATGGTTTTTTTTTTTGATTTTTTCTAAAAAATATTTTTCAAAATAAAAAAATCTATGGGTTATGTTTTAAAAATGGAAAGATACGGTACGGGCGCCCTTATCAGGCGCAGCCCTCAAGGATATTAATAAGGGATAGTTGGTGGGGATGATAGGTCATAGGAGGTGATCGGTGATGAGGTGATCTACCTGACCGGCTTCGTCCTTAACCACCATGGTTCTGCCTTGAACTAGAGGACTCCACCCTTTGAAATTTTTTATTTATATTTTTTTAAATGAGTTTTTATTAAAATAAATATTTAAAAATAAAAAATGAAAAAACAAGGTAAAAAAAAATGAGAAAAAAAAAGGGGGGAAATGAGTGACAGAGTAAAAGGGGAAGAAGAAGAGGGGGGGAGAGAGAAAGGAAATGTATGGCTGAGAATTATTCTTTTGATCTTTTTAAAATGATGTTCTCAATCTAATTTTCTTATATATATATATTGGATATGGATTGAGCCTTATTGGGATTTGTCTGTTTTGGTCCTTAACCCGCACCCCATTTTGGTCTTTTTCACCATCTTTGGTGGTTAGCTTAGTGGTAGATACACCACTATATGAATGTTAAGTGAAATTTAATATTTTGCTTTTTATTTTTTGCAATACTTTTACTCACACTTTTTTGAGTTTGCCCACATGCATTGTTAGTTGAATGGCAGATTAAAAATTATATAAATTTGAGCAAGTATTATGTTAACAACTTTTTTAATATATAGAATATAACTACAATATCTTTTTAATATATCTAAAAGGTTTACACCAAATAACCAAAAGTATTGGACTATTGGTGATAGGAATCTTTAATGTAAATCAACCAACCAACCAACGTTCATTCACATTTGTATATTAAGTTTTGTCAGTTCATATATATATACTAGAAATAATACCCGTGCAATGCGCGGTGGTTGATGGTTGAAGTTAAAAGGTGATGGTGGCCAATCGGTTTCGCCGACCGCTAGCTCTGAATTGTCTAAAACATGTATATAAAAATTATATTTGTTGTTATTGATAAAAATATATATAAATAAAATTTGTTATGTAAATCAATATATATACATATATAATAATATAACATAAACATTAAATAATAAGTTAAAAATGGTAATGTTTAAAAAATTCAAAATTTAAGACATTATGTAAATGCTTTATATGGTAGTATATATATATATATTTATAATTTATAATGATAGTATGCTTTTGTTCTCGATTGTTTCATTATCTTTCCTTTGGTTGTCAAAACGCCGTAACACTTTTGATTTTTGATTGTCTATTTGGACTAATGATCCAAGTCTTTTGATGTAATCCTTCTACATCTTGCCGAAAGTTTATTTTTATATTAATAAAATTTGGTTGTACGTTAAAAAAAAGTATGCTTTTGATCGTTGGTTATTTTGAGACCACCAGAATTTTAGTTATTTAATCTTTAAAGTAATTTCAAAAGAAATTTAATCAAAGCCGCAAGTTATATATTGACTTGAGAAAAAGCTTATTCTTGATTGAGATATTCGATGGAAAAGAAAAAATTGATGTTAACAGTATAAATGTTTACAACTATAGAATGAAGGAGCAATATTCATTTTTTGAAAGAAATACTCAGCGGCTTTTAGGGAGGGGAAAACTCGATCCCTTCCTAGCCCATTTTTTAGGGGTATCAAAAACAATATTTATTTATAACGTTAATCGTTATTTAAAATTTTGTTTATAATTAAATTTAAATTGATTAGGGGTCATGAGCTTTTTTCGGTTTATTCTAAACACTTTTTAGAACCGACCCTGTAACTACTCCTATGACATTTGTGATTTTTCGACCTTTCACCGTCATTATAAAGTATGCACATTACTAACACAATGAAAAGTCTTACACGTCTCATCATTAGAATTTCACGATACAAATGTATATACAAATAACGTCATTATTCAAAAAATGATTTTTGGACTTGTACCTAACTTGTTTGAAATAGAAATGACGTCATTATTAGCATCTTTTATACAAATGTATTGCTCAACTAGTCCCCAAAACTAATACATATCTTGCCCAAAAAGAATATAGCAAAGTTTTATAAACTAAGTGATTTTATATACTTCCTACATGTTAAAAACATAGTCTACTTTTGACTCTTTAAAGTCTTTTTTTTTTTTCAACTTTCACTTCTTTTTTTTTTCAATTTTCACTTTAATATATTATATAATATTTGATGAAAAATATACCGATGAAAGTATACTTTAAAACCTAATGCATTTATATATTTTGTATCAAATATTATAAAAGATAAAAAAAAATGTAATTAAGATCAAAATCGAAAAAGATAAACTCTAAAAAGTCAAAAGTGAACGATCTGTTTGGAATACATAAATTTTTAAAACTATGTCTACTTTATTCAGATTTTGTTATATGTCATGTGAATTTTATGTCTTCTTTTACTGATTATTTATCGTATCGTATGACTCACACATTCTTCCTAGCACATCTTTATATCTATATTTTAAACATATTAGTTATTTTCTTTCGAGGTTTGATAATCACTATAAAACTACCCTATACTCTTTATTAATTTCATAATACAAAAAGATTTATTTTATGTAAATGAATTAAATTATATATTTAATTTGTTTATTACACGAATTTATTTGCTGATATTAACATCAAAGTCAACTATATACATTTCGGATTCGATTGTTAGTTGTTCCTTTTTTAGGATTTCAAGTAGAAACAACAAAAAGCAGTTTCGTACGTTAGGACGAGTGGATTAGAAATCCATTGCTAATCATGTAATTTTCCTTATAGATGATTGACTTCTTGTCGATCGTTGTTATTGTTATATGATATTTAATAAAATGTTGTTTAAAAAAAAAAAAAGTCAACTATATACATTTAAATTTATGTATAAGCAATAATGTTATATTGTTAATAGGTAATATGTATATTTAAAGTGCGTATTTTCCATAAGAAAAACTTGGGAATAATACTCTATCTACATACAATTAAAAACACTATGAATAATTAAATAATTATATTAAAAACTATCACAAGGAAAAATATTATTTGTTGGAAAGGTGTATATCAATTTTTAAAAAACAAAAGAATTTTAATGTATAAGGGAGCAAAATCAAGGTATATAAATGAAATTAGTGCAATAATAACATTTAAAAAAAAAAGTAAGTAAGTAAGTAAGTAACACCTAATGTCGACTTTCACGGGTTTTGGGTCCCAATATCACGACGGTGTATGAGGGAGGTTGAGATGTAGACAGCCTTACCCCTAGCACGACGGTGTAGAAAAACTGCTTCAAGATTCTATCTTGGATAGAAAAGGACATCTGACCTTGCAAGAGTGTTAACAACTTGACCCAACCTTGATTATTACGGTTGTAAAACACAAATAATTAGAAAAATTATTTGGCTGAAAAAGTGAGCCATAATATTTAACTAAATCAACTAGAGGAAAGTAAACTATTTATAGGTCAATAAGTCTTTTGGGAATATAGACATTAATTAATTATGTATTATTTATAACTCATTTACTAAATAATTAATAATTTGAAAATACTATAAAATGTTAATCCTAAATCACAAATAAAATTTGAAATTTAAAATTCGTTGAGTTTTCTATGAAATTAAATATGATTATTGAGATATATGGAAAAATTAATAAAAATCAATTATTTTATTTACTATCATTGTTGTTATACGATAATTCATACCAAATACTTTTGCCTCTTTTTAAAATTCAAATTCATTGTTTTTATAAGATATTATTTAGTTAGTTCTTTTTAATTTAAACATCTGCTTCTTATTTTATTGAGTCATGCTTATATGGTTTCTATGAACTTTTAAAGGTGGATATAAGTAAAAAGAAAGAGTGAAATACATATGTCAATAATTGAATTGATTAAACATTTTAGGTTTGAATTTTTAGGTCATTTTTTTTATAATTTTTTGAACAGCCAAAAAATTTGGACCATTCTCGATTTGTACGTATCATCCTTGCACAAGGGCCAATGCTAATCTTCTATGTATCGTTTCAATTATGCATGGTTATATATTTGTTATATTCACTAATATCTATTTATAATTTTTTTAAATCTATCACCGGTCAGCTTTCATTTTTGTTTTATTTAGTTAACACTTAATTAACATATGTTTATATCCATCAACCCGTGCAATGCACGGAAATAAGGTAGTTAATTAATATAGAGCGATTTCTCAACAAATATCATTACTCTTTACAAGAATTGGATACCAAACACATAATGGAGAAGAAAAAAGCAGTATTTTATTTTATTAATTATTATCTATACTCCTTTACAAAGCATCTACCCCCTTCCCTTTTCTTAAATTCAGATCTTGAAATACCTAGATTTTCCTTCATCCTTATTCATTATTTTAAATATCTCTACTTGATATATACATATAATACCTCTATTAATTTATTAATTATACTTTTCTTATTCGTTTAGTCAAACTTTCATTCTTATACAATTACCTTATTTAGTTATCAATTTTATTTATTATAACTTATAATTTATAATTTATAATTATGAAAATTAATAATAAATTTTTTTTAATTCATCAGAACATTATCTTCTATACTTTGTGTGGGTACTATTCTATCATTTTATTACACAAAAAAACATCGTCACGACACTTCGCACGTTGTATATTTTAAGCGCCGCATTGTGCTGGCATCTATCTAGTTATAGAACAATTTGTCAGCAAATATATCATTACTATTTGCAATAATTGGATACCAAACATACAATGGAGAAGAAAAAGCACTACGGAGTACGGAGCTTACCAGAAAACCAAGGTAAATACACTTTAAAGCAGCCTGCTTTTACTATTTAGAAACTGGCCAATATAAATTTTCTTTTTTTTAAAACAATCAACGAATAAAGTCTGGCTATTTGGTATAGCCGAATGGTGAAAGGTGCTTCAATTCCTTCTTTTCACTTATAATATAAACTTTAATATATATACACGTGAGTAATGATAAATAGAAAGGTACCCGCATAATGCGACGGTGGTGGTGACGGCATCGGCGATTGGTAGTGGTGGTGGCGCGACGGGTGGTGGCGGCGGCGGTGATGTGGGGCATTTTGGGAGTTGATATTAAAAGGGGTTGTGTAGTTATTTTAGGAGTTAGGAGATCTATATTGTAAATTATTTCATTAAGGATATTATAGGTATTTTAAGTGGAGATGTTTAAATTAGTGAATAAAAAGAGAGGGGCATTTTGGGATTATCAATTTCTTAATTGAAAAAAATAAAAGAGGAGAATAAATGCTTTATAATGTAGTATAAATAATTAAATATACCTCAATTAAATAGATTAAAAAATCACTAACAAATAACTAACCATTCTAAAAAATAAAAAAATTGAAACTAAACACTTCATTGACTAATATGTGACATGTGCCTTTTATTTTTTCTTATTTATCTATGATTTTATTGGCAACATGTCTTTTTATTAGCAACATGTCTTCGTCTCATGGTTGGCCTATTAAATATTTCGTTATTGTCAAGTTAGGCACTTAGGCCTATTAAATTTCCTTATTGTCAAAATGTCAAGTTAACTTTAGAATCATGACCGATTAGTATAATGAATAAATGATCATTATTTATATCTATATTATTATATAAAGCATCAATCCGTGTTTTTTTTTTTCCCTTCAAATTATATAGTTGATCTATCTAAATTACTCCTCTACATTCAACACACATATCATCTAGCATATATGGTCTATCAAAAATACTCTTACTGAAATAATTTATAAAATCTCTCTCATATCTTAAAATAATTAAACTACCCATTTTAAATCAGTAACCTACACTACTCGCCATATCGTGCAGACATGAGTCTAGTTTTAGCTTATTGGAATTGAAATTGAAAGTTAAATAATAAGACAATATGAATATTGAATAATACATTTCATATATAGAAAACGACATATCATACTAAGAAAGCAACAGAATGAAATGAACTCCAGCAAAGAAACATGGCCAACAACTTAACGGAACCAAATGAAAACAATCCGACTACGTAACTAGACTAAATGAAAACGACAATAAGACATTCAGTCGGAATATAGGATTCGACACGTTTTGAAAACTTTTGCTTGTGTTTTTTTTAACGATAAATTTCATTAAGTAAATCCAACAACTTGAAGGTGGCATCCAAATTAGTGATTAAACGGTAAAAAGTTTTACTTAAAATATAACGTCGCACATGTTTTGTATTCTGCTTTCAAAGTAGTAAATATATATTTAAAAAAATACATCTTCAAATTATTTTGTAAGTTTCGTTTAAGTTTTGAATCAAAATGTTTCAGATATCATTTATAAAAGATCTGTTTTAGGATTGTAATTATATTCGGTTTCGTATGATTGAAATTTTATTTAAGTTTGTAGGAAATATGTGTATACGAAACCGAATATGTAATCATTTATTTATCATAACGAATTACATATTAATCATGAATGACTGGCGGATTTTTTTTTGAAAGGTAACTTTTATTCACATATGCCTCGATAAATTGCCGGCGGCCCAAATACACAACAGTTTTAAGGGCACTAAACTTTTTTTTCCTCGATAATACGTAATGGACTTTTGCTAAGTTTAAGGGCATGGATTATCACCAAGTTTTGGGGCCTCATAATGTGGAAAGCCTATACGGGCCCACCACTTAGCTGCACACCATCAAAGACGTAGATCGATATTATCACCAAACTTTTATAATTTATTAATTATATTTTGTATTTAGATTGAAAATTACAATCAAATTCATATCTTTAGGATGAATAACGGAAGTTATTTCCAAAGGAGATATGATATCTGTACAACATTTTTTTTAGCCGTACATCAACAAATGTATTTTATAGGGGTTGTAATATACAATATGATGAATATGTTCGGTGATTTACGGTTAAAAAAGGTGGTGTATAAATTACCTCCTATTTTCAAATGATATAAAGATTAAAAGAAAGCCTAATTACAGGCATGGAGTGAAGCAACCAAGGTATCCATGGTCCGATGGTCCTGAATTCATCACCCAATGCCCGATTCAGCCAGGAGGCAACTTTAGTCAGAAGATTATTCTTTCAGATGAAGAAGGCACGCTATGGTGGCACGCCCATAGTGATTGGTCTCGAGCCACCGTACATGGTCTAATCGTTATATGGCCAAAGATTGGAAGACCTTACCCTTTTCCTAAACCCTATGTCGAGTATCCAATTGTCCTAGGTTTTCCGTTGTAACACTTAAAATAAATATTCAATTTATACAAAGTAACATGTATGACATTAGAAAATAACTATAATTGTCATTGGGTTAAAATTGCAGCTGAATGGTGGAGGCAAGATGTTGAGGCAGTGTTACTAGACTTCATGAGGACAGGAGGGGATCCTAATACTTCTGATGCTTTAACCATTAATGGACAACCTGGTGATCTTTACCCCTGCTCAAGTTCGGGTAATTAGTTTTCTTTATTATTGTTAGGGATTATTACCCATGGATGTAACTAACTATGACCAAATGTCTATGTTATGTAAAGATCTCGTAAATTGTCTGTACCATGTAATAAACTTTCAAATTCCGGTTATTGGATGTTCCCAACCAATCAAAAACTTACAAGTGACAGCTTATATGGTTGCCACATATACCTGGGTACATCCAATAACCGGGATTTAAAAGTTCGTTATATGATATAGACATTTTACGAGATCTTTACATAACATAGACATTTAGTCATAGTTAATTAGTTACATCCACAGGTAATATTCCCTTATTGTTATTACATCTACTAATGTAAATTATCATCATACTTGCATCTATAATATGAAAGAGTTGTTATTTTACAAAATGTTTTTCAGAGACAACCAAGTTCATCGTGGAATATGGAAAGACATATATGTTTCGAATGGTCAATGCTGCAATGAACCTGTTTTTGTTTTGGGGGATTGGAGGCCATGAAGTAACTGTTGTAGGAACTGATGGTGCGTACACAAAGCCACTAAAAAGTGATTATGTGGTAATCGCGCCTGGTCAAACCATTGATCTTTTGGTTAAAGCCAACCAACCCATAGGTCGATATTACATGGCAGCTAAACCATACAATAGCCAGCCAAGGATTAGTTTTGATAACACAACTACAACAGCTATTATTGAATACAAAGGCTACAAACACTTGTCAACTCCTCCTCTTTTCCCCCATCTTCCTAAGGTCAACGACACTAGATCGTCGGTTAATTTCACAGGAAGCCTTAGGAGTTTAGCTAGTCGTGCTCATCCCATTGATGTTCCGTTGAAGATTAATCGACACTTCTTGTTTACAATGTCGATTAACACAGTGCCATGCCCCGGTAATTCATGTTTAGGACCCAGGGGCTTGAGGTTTGCTGCTAGTGTAAACAACATATCATTTAATTCACCAAACATCTCAGTCCTTGATGCTTATTATGGAAGAATCACCGGTGTTTATGGAGACGACTTTCCAAATTTCCCACCTTTATTTTTCAATTTCACGTCGACTAATATTAGCACATCATTAGAAACTCCATTGAATGCTACAGAAGCGAAAGTACTAGAGTACAACGACAACGTGGAGCTGGTATTTCAAGGAACTAACATGGTTGCAGGGATTGATCATCCCATGCATTTGCATGGGTATAGTTTCTATGTTGTTGGGTGGGGATTTGGTAACTTCAATAAAACTAAGGATCCTATGAGTTATAATCTGGTAGACCCTCCTCTTCAACAGACTATTACAGTTCCTAAAAATGGTTGGACAACCATAAGGTTCAAGGCCAATAATCCTGGTGAGTTTAAAAGATCAATCCTAAAACCTTGTATTTCAATTTTACAACGTTTTGCCTATAGTAACTTCTTTTCAAAGTATGTAGTGTATTGGTAGATTTGTATGCACTACAAGAAAGTTGGTTTTTGGCGACCAAACTTTCGGCCACGACATGTATTTGGTCGCCAAAAAGCCACTAAACGACAAAAAACACAAGACTTTGACTAAAAAAGTGTTGTACTTGTATGTTTTATACATCAAGAAAAAATGTGATTCTTTACATAGAAACTAACAGTCCCCTATTCTTTACAGGAGTATGGTTAATGCATTGTCATCTCGAGCGTCATATAAGCTGGGGAATGGAGATGGTATTCATCACAAAGAATGGTAGCAAGCCAGGACAATCAATATTGCCACCACCACAAGACCTACCGCCATGCTCTTAAACACTATATCGACATGCATGAATAGTAAATTATTGATCAATTTCCGGTGTCTATGAATGAGACTCTGATAGGGATTTGTTGTAGGATGGATTGTAATGGTGGCGACCTGAAAACACGAATAAAAACTCACGTTAGATTGGGCGCAGAGGAGGTTACCACCTTCGGCGTGAGAATAAGTATATTGTATGTGGGTAAAATATAGATTAAAATTTATCAATTGAATAATGTAGAATGAATAAATATATTGTACGTAGGAATAAGTGTATTGTATGTGAGAATAAGTATATTGTACTATGGTTTTTGTTGGAACATTAGTTTTGGTGATTATGTTATAATTATAGGGGTTGTTTTGTCAATTATAAAAAATCTCATAAATGAGCATAAATACTCATAAGTCACTTGTATTTTGTAATATATTGTGTGTATTATTTAGCTAATATAGAAATATCATTTTACACATACTACTCTCTCATAACTTCCATTTCACAATCTATACCTAAACATACACTACCACTCTTAAAAAACTAATTCAAGCTTAATTCTACATTTATATCGATCCTTAGTTTACCGAATTTATCGAGAACCACATATACTTATCAATTACTGAAAATTATAGTTTCATTGATTAAGTTGTGGCATGTACATTTAATTTTATCTTTCTTATTTATCTTTGATTTTATTAGCCACATGTCTTCGTCTGATGGTTGGTCTTTTAAATATATTCGTATTGCAAAGTTCAACTTTAGAATCATGGCCCGGCTAGTGTAATGAAATAAATGAACACTATTTTAGTTAATTCTTTTACTATTCAAATGTCATTATTAGAATTATGGCCCGGCTAGTGTAAAGAAATAAATGAACACTATTTTAGCTAATTCTTTTACTATTCAAATGTCATTATAATAAGTGAAGTTAAATAATAGAGTTATCTACAAATAAATATATATAACGTATATCCATATCTAATATATATTTAACATTTATTAGAATCCCATTCAAATAAGGTTTATATTTATCTACAAATAAAAATAATGTATATCCCTAAAATATATATGTCTAAGTCGAACTATATATATACATATACATATATGTATTTCGTAGAATATATATATATATATATAGGGATTGGTTCAAATAAAACAATCATTCATTCTTAATTGAAAATCATTGTGCATCATGTTTCGTTACCAATAAATCATTCTTAGAAGAATACGGTAGATAAGTAACCCTGTAGGGATTTCGGGGGTTGCTTCTATAGTTACGTAGCCTAATTCTTATTTGTATTATTGTTCGAATAGCATCTGTTAAATGTAGTATGTTTTAGTAGTACCTGTTTAGTAGGTTTTATGCTTTATGTTTTCTGTTTCTATATTCTATCTTATAGGCAGCTACGCGATTCTCGGACGGCAGGTATGTTTCCCTTCCCCCGTACATTTTTATTATTCTTCCACTCTTGGCCGGAGGTCCCTATGGAAGCAGCCTCTCTATCTTTGAGTAGAGGCAAGACTGTCTACATCCTACCTTTCCCATACCCCGCTCCGGTAGGGATTGGGTAATGTTGTTGTTGTTGTTGCTGTTGTAAACATTTAAGAAACATTTAAGAAGGGTGGTTTGGGTAGTGTGTAAAGTTAAGGCACGTACAATAGTGACTAGCATAATGTATAAGTCTTTCAAACACTGACATATTACAAAAGTCTTAAAATTCACACACTTCTTTAACAAAGCATAGTGATATATCTTAAAATTCAAACACTGCCAATAGTCCAAAAGTCCAAAACCTTATCTCTGACACCTTTCATCTCTCTCTCTCAAAACAGATCTAACTCAAATCTAACTTCTCATCTCTCTCTCAAAACAGATCTAACCAAATATAGTGGTATATCGTTTCATCATCATCGGAGAGTTCATCATCATCATCATCATTGGAGAGTTCATCATCGGAGAGTTCATCAGCGGGGTTTCAAGGTTTGACATTTTTCCTCTTTTGGCTAAATTTTTTGATTTGATCTGTTTTGATAACCATTACCACTTCTTATGTAGAAGATGAGGATCCGAAAAAATAAGAGTGAGAAAAAAGAAATTGTAAAAGATGAGGATCTGAAACAAGATCAACCTACAGATGGCGAGTCTACCGAATCCGACTATGAAAGTTTTATGTTTGTATGAACTTTCTTTTGTTGTTAGGTCAATGAAGCTGCCTTAAACAAAGACCTGGACAAATCGTGGGAGGTTCTTGCTGAACCAATACAAACAGTATGTATCCTTGTATCTTGCTTTCATAGTATATCTTCTTTGAATTGGTTCTTGGTTTTGATGATTGCAATTGAGTCCTTTTTCAAATTCATTAAAATGATTTAATTACAATGTCTTCCATAATTACAAATGAGAGCTATTTTTTTTTTATTCCACTATCCTTTCTGCCTATTTCTTTTGTACAACATAATATCTATAGACATAAGCAGAGGGGAGCTAGACATTTTTAGTTGCATGATATCTTAAATAACTACAGACCACTCCCAAGACAGCTAACTGGATTTAGGAACGCTTTCTCATACTCTTATCTTTCCATTGATTCATTTTATTATATTCCCATTTTCACAAAACAAACGCCACATTTCATGGTTGACAAAATGTTAGCAAAGGTCTTTCAAGTCCCAACAGAGTCGAATAATCTTATGGAATAAAGTTATTGTAATGCTTTTTATACTGATAACTCATGGGCATATATGTATTTCGGATTGAAACTTGTCAAAAATGAAACTTGTTCCATTTATTTTCTGAACGGAAATGATATTATAAATATCGTCTATCAAATAACACATGTCACTTTTATCACCCTTTATGGTCTTTGGAGGCCTATGTTGGTGGATCAGCCCTGTTTGTTGACTTGCGATTTGTATTCTTACAAGAAAACCAAATTAATCTGTACTTAGGTGATGAGAAGATATGGTGTTGAAGAACCTTACGAGAAGCTGAAGGAACTTACCAGAGGAAGGACAAATAACAAAGAGAGCATTACCGAATTCATTAATGGGTTAGAAATACCAGTGGAAGCGAAGTCAGGGCTTTTAAAGTTAACCCCCTACAACTATGTTGGAGTTGCTGCTCAACTGGTGGAGGATGCTTGTGACAAGGCTAATAGGTCCATTTAAGGTCAATATATTTTCCGGATTGTAGTTTATAAAGTGGTACGTGAGACCGTTTCAGTACCAAATTTCTTCCCCTTCTAGGCATATGTTACTAGATGTGTATCTTTTTGCTGCAAATGCCGATATTAATGAACATTTGCCCAAAGCATTTTCTCTCGGAATTTAAAAGCAACAAATTATGATATCTTGGAAAAACTGAGAAATCAACTCGAACAGGTATTTCACTTTTGCCAATTATATTGTTCAGTAATCAACCAGGGTCAGCACAAACTGTAGTTCATGCGTCAATGACATATATGCAGCAGTTTCATTAACTCGGTGCATTTTAGCAATTTTGAGAGTGAAAGTATATTTGCTTCTCTGTTGCTAATTTCAGGTATACTTTGGGAAAACAAAGGAGATGGTATGCATGTTGTTACCTCCTCCTGTAACTGCTGCCTATGACATTTGCCCAACAGCAGAAAACCATAACACTTGCTGCTGGAAATTGTTATGAAGTACCCCTCGAGACTTTCAAGCTTGCTGCTAAGAAGACAGTATAAACCCAAATAAGGAAATTATATAAAAAAGAGAACAACGCAGGAGAAGGCGAGGGTAAATTGAGAAGGAAACATAAAACATGACTTGTATCAAGCTAAACAATTCTTAATTTTACTCCGTCTGCACCAGTTTGTATAAGAATGCATGACTTACATCACTCTATATTACAGACCATCTTAATTTTTAAAATCTTCTGATCATATAAATGAATCATGTCATTTTATTTGAATCAAAACCATTAACCTGTTATCCTACCAAGAAGATGGGAGGGAGAAGACCAAATGAAGTAGTAACTTATCACCCCAGATGGGGTGGTGGTTTATACGAACCAAAATAATTAAAAATCTTCAATCAAATCTACCTATTTATTGACAAGTTTAACAATCACATCAAATATTTGCAACACAGGAAAATCTTTAAACCTTAACCATTCATATTAATTAAATACCCATCAACTGTCAACAACACTGCCAGAAACTAACCCATCAAACTTTCAAACCAAATAGCCGAATCAAAATCAAACTACTAAAAACGCCTAACAAACTTATTCAAGACTCATGCTTTTGCCTCGACTCCGTTGGTAACAGGTGGTGCGACTTCCTTCTTACCATTAGTTTCCTCTTCCTTCATCTCTTCTTCCGTGTCGCTATCATCTTCATCAGTTCCATCTGCATCAAAGCCTCCGCCACCTCCCATGTTAAGTTTCTGCATAAAAAAAATAAATTGACAGCCGCCCAAGTGTTAGACTCATCATATATAGAAGTCGCAATATATAACCTATAGAACCAAAGGATAGGTGGTTCTTACGGATAAATCGAAGTCACCAAAGTCCATATCAGCACCAGCAGCTGCATATAATCAAGACCACATTAGCATGTCAAATTTACGACAAACATATCTCTTATCCATTTCAATAAATGAGAAACACGCTAACTTAACCCTTTTCGTCTTGCTCGTCTTCATCCACCCATTTGTCCCAATCGACTTTAATAAAGGTGGGAGTCTTTCCCTCTTGTTTCAAAAGCCTGTTCCACCATTTACTCTCTTCTTTCTTTATAAGATAAACAATAGTTCTTGGCCCAACACTCGACTTGCTTTCCTGCAATGTATCCGATCGATCTCATTAATCTGCTACTCCAAGAAACCCAAAAAAAGGAGTATTCATTGATGAGAGAGAGAGAGAATACGTACATTGACATCCACCTTGTCATGAAGGTCAATGTCTATCTGATAAGGTACGTTGTCGGCTCCTGCAGTGGCAGAGAAGTAAAACTTACCCTCGGGCTCGAGTTTAAGGTTGACGTCTTTGGCGTCAGGGAGATCAATAGTGATGAAAAGCACATCGGCCCTTTGTGCCCACTTCAAAGTAGGATGTCGACTATATATATATTAACAAACAGGATTAATTAAACTAGAATGAATGATAAATAAACCAAAAATATTTACATTGAAATTAATTAAATAATTCATTCCCACTAATCCAACCTACGAAACAACATATTAACTACTAATTAATTAAAGCGATCCAAACTAAAACCATGACTTATAATCCATCACAAAACAAGGATTTATTATTATTATTATTTTTAGTTACCAAAAGACGCCTAAATTGTACGTAGCTCGTAATAAGATAGATATGATGATCCAAACACACAATTAAATAATAATAGTAATAAATATATTTATGTAAACTTTACTAATAAATAAATAAATAATAGGAAAAATTAGTGGTTGCTAAAAATGAAGGAACAAACATACATGCATGGGTGTATGTATATATATTTACACGGAAGAATGGAAGAAGATCATATATTTTCATAGATAGATAGATAATTAGATATACTCAACTACTTATTAATTATTATAATATAATATAATCAAACCAAAGGAATTCATTTCCAGGAAATAATGTAATTTGAGGCCGCCCGCCCGCCCAAGTAATCAATCAATCTTCTTAAATTTATTATTATTGATAGATAGATATACAGACTATTAGTAATTTAGGAAGAAAAAAAAAACAACAAAACAAGAGAATTGAAATATATATATCGTACCTCATCATCATATATATCTGTATCTGGAATTATATATTCTTCTTCGCAGTTATTAATCGGGAAAAGATAAAATGAATTGAATGATGTTGCGTTCAGAGAAAAAAGGGGTTTGAGTATTTATATTTATACTCAAACAAATGGAAGAATGCCGTACCATCTAGATGCTTCCGCCCCCAACTTTATATATAACATAGACTAAAAAGTCATTTTAAATATATGAAAATATTTAAGTTTTCACAAAATACCCATCAAAATCGTAAATTAGGCTGGAAATTCATAAAATCTGGCAAAATCGCAAAACGGGCTTGCAAATCTCCAACCTGGTTTGCGAACCTCGAGCATGACGAGGTTGATGATATGAATACATATTTTAGAAGAACCATAGCCCGATGACCCACTTTAGGAAAAAAAAAACCCGGACCTGAGACCTCATGACAACCCCACCCCTCACCCCAAAAAAAAACTCTCCATGCCATTTGATCTAGACCAAGGACAACTCTCAATTAAAATGATATGATTTCATTGAACTCACAAATACATTGACTAACTAGTTCCCTTGGGTACCATTTTGACTTTTTAGTTAATCTTCATATCATAATCATAATGATATTATAAATCACTGCATGTGACTAAACTAAACAAATTTGTAACTAATTCCATCGTAGAATTCCTTTTTAAGAACATAAATAAATAGTGTTTAAATAAAATCATCATCCAATCTTTTAGATTCTTTGATAGCATCCGAAAGCGTAGTATGATACCTACAAAAACCTTTATAACTATTTGGAAGTCTATCTACATAAGCTGCCACCTTATCTACTTCAGTAGGTACCAAATGCTCCACGAACTTAATCTTGGACATAAATGAACGAGCATACTCGGTCATACCTCCCATCTCAGCTTTTAGGGAACTGAATTCTTTCTCGAGTAGTCTTTTCTCACGAGTACCAACATATTCTTCCAAAAACTTCTCTTTAAATGTTTCCCAAGTCAT
>JAOXNX010000011.1:306155-322700 GCA_028566075.1 Solidago caesia
AGGGTTCCTAAAGGTTCCTAACCTTTTAGGGGTTCCTAATATAACCTTTCCCTATATATATATATATATATATATATATATTAGATTCTTCCGTACTTAAGTGAACGTAATTATTATTATTTATAATTAATCGATATTAAACATTTCAGCTATGTTTGGCAAGAGCTTTTCAGGAGCTTTTTGAGAGCTTTGGCTTTTAATTTTCAACGATAAGTTCCTATTGTGTTAAAAACTTTGTTTAGAGATAGCTAGCTTGAGTTTTTATTTGAAAGAAAAAGCTCCAAAATAAAACGCTAGTTAAAGTAGCGTTTTGGGAACTTTTAGTTTGGATGAACCTTTTAATTTTTAAAATTATACAAATACCTCCCTTTCATAATTTTTGGTTGGAGCTTTCAATATCCATCTTTGTCATTTTACACTCTTAAATTGCAGCTACAACTACCATACCAAACACCTCTAAAAAAATAAAAGTTCTAGCTAACAGCTTTGCTTAAAAACTACAACTTAATTACAGCTCCAACTAAAAGTTACAGCTACAAGCTACAACTACCAGCTACAGCTATTTTTGTCAAACATACCCTTCTTATGTACGTATAGAATCACTGCATGCATATTATAAAACCGAAAGCTTATAGGAACATTGTATATTACTTGTAGAATAGAATATATATATGTTTTGAGATTATAAATAACGTGGACTTTTAAGAGGTGTTAGGTCGAAAGTTATCTTAATTAGGTAGGTCGTTTAAATCGTAAATATATAATAATAATAATAATAATAATAATAATAATAATAATAATAATAATAAGCATAAATTACAAACTTTGTCTCTATGTTCGGTCTAAAATTACATGTCTCATCCTTAACTTCACGTAATTACGCTTTTCATATCTGATTTTTGGTCAAAAAGTCAACGCTTTTGGACCAAAAATATGGATTGAGGTCCAAAGTCAGTAATAAAAAGAATAATTTCGTTAAGTTATGGATAAAACCTGTAATTTTAGACCGAACAAATGGACGAAATTTGTAATTTATCCTAATAATAATAATCATGAAATTAATTTGGCGGGCTAAAACGATCGCTTTTGAATTGAACAAATTAAACCGGAGAATCAATCAAGTTGCATTAATACCATCTAGCAAGAAGCAGCCAGCTGTTTTATCATCAGCTCGTTAATTTCCAATGACGACGGCCTTTACCCATTTTCTTTTCTTTACTTTATTAATAATTAGTAATATTTTTATTATTTCGATCTTCTCTAATATATTGTCAAAGGTACGTACAATTATATCTTAGACTATTGGGAGCGGAAATCGCCCCGACGCCGCCTGCCTCCGCCTATTTGCCGCCATCCACACCGCGCCGGAGGGCGAAATTCGTCAAAAAATCCGACGCCCGACATACAACTTACGCCCGGGAAAAGTGAGATTAAACAAAAAATAGCCGTTAAACGGCTATAAAGTTATAAAAAAAAAAACTTTTTTATTATTATTTTTTTTACTTTCAGGCTGTTTCCGATCGCCAGCAGTACAAGAAGAGAGGAGAAAGAGAAATAGAGAGAGACAAAAGAGGAGTACCAGATGATGATGAGTTACATGCGCTGTGGATTTGATATCAAGCGTGACTGCGGTGATTAAAAACGAAGAAATCCTAGAATCTAGATAAGGAAGACGATAGTTGTAAATAGGTGACTAAGGTGTTTGGCCCAATTGTCCAACTGTTTCATGTAAATAGGTAACTTATTTCTATATAATCTGTTTTGTCATTATAATTTTTTTTGTTATAATATAATTTATAATTTATAATTAGTTTTATGCATAATAATTTATAAAATATAATGGATTTATGTATTTTAGTTATATTAATTAATTTTTAATTTGTGTTTGCTAAAAAAGAAAAAAAAAAAAAAAGATGCCCGAAAAAGAGTTGCATCACTCTCACAAAAAGGAGGGACATCTATTTGGGGGTAGCACCGCCACATGGCGGAAGATGCCCCCATGTGGGGGTGTCTCACTCTCAATAGTCTTAGTGCCATGTATACTATACACTATATATATAGGTTGATTATTGTAAAATAAGTATTAAAGTAAAATAAATAGGATAAGATTTTGACCATTCATGATAAAATTAATGCATGAAAATTCATAGAGCACAAGTATATACATTGATGCACGAAGATTTTAATGATGCATAACGATTTTCAATCAAGAGAAAGAGATTGTTTTATTTGTTTTACTTTAATACTTGTTTTATTTTTTGAACCAAAACATATATATATGTGTGTCAATGTAATTAATGATCTATCGTTCTAGAACTTCAGCTTAATTGTCAATAGTTAAGAATATAGATCAAAATCAACGGAGAAGTTTATTTCTAAATTATATAATAATTTACTCTTTTCATGTACGATATTCTTTTTTTTGTTAGAGTTAAATTTTTATTTTACGTCAATAGATTGATTCACATTAACCTGTAGGTTGTGGGCTTTAGTCCCATCCAGATGTTTTGTAAATATGTGAAATTTGTATGGAATATTTTTGTTGTCTTTATCAAAAAAAAAATGCTTATATTTGCTAGCAAGCATTTATGTACTAGTGTACTACAAGTCTACAAGCTCTAAAGTTCAGACGCAGAAGTTCTGAATTCCAATATATGTCTAAAATCTTGATAGTTATATGTAAAACTACAAGTATTATATATATATATTTTTTTTCTTCTTAAACCGAGTTCTAAACAAACTCTAAAAGTTATAGTTTTAATAATGACACGCGAGTGTGCTTGACCATGACCATAACGATCACAAATAAACATCATAAGTAATTCAACACGGCTTCAATTCATATTCATAGTAGTATTATTTTCATTTAAAATATTTGATTAAAAAAATATATATACTTATAAAGAGGACACAAGTTGAATTCTTTTAAGCTCGACATGGGCTATCTAGAAGCATGCATGCATGGTGTTTAAGCTTGAGCTTAAATTCGATTGAAGTTTGACATAAAACACCTTCTCGATCGGGCTCGATAAAAACTTGATTCGATTGAAGTTTGACATAAAACACGTTCCTTGAAAACCTCGATCTCATTTTATTACCATTTGACCCTCACATTATTAAGCCTGGTTGATCACAGACAGTTTAGTTTGCTTATTACGACCGTATGGCTCGTTTTGGACACGTTAATTGTTTGTTTGTGATAAAATCAGAATTGATATGGGGGTCAAATGATATATATATTAAAAAAATTAAAATGAATTCCCCAATTCAGATGCGTAACTTGGTTCCTTTAATTTGATACAAGTATGTCTAAAATCATAGGATCAAATTTATTAATATATAGCTTATTAATTAAAGATGAGTGGTACGGGACAAATGGGATCAAATTTCATAAGTTTACCTCCATATATCCATCGTATGTAAGCCAATCGATCTACCAAGTGTATCCATCCAGCAGCTTTTCTTCCATTGATTTAAACCCAGATATTAAAGGCGCTTTCTTATCGGTCATTTTGTATATCCTTGTTCATTGAAATTGAAACCTAGCTAGTAGTATAAGACATCACACATACATCCTACTGTAGTACGATATTAATTAAGGTACTTGTTTTCTTAGTCACCAATGTAATACGTACATGCAGTCTAACTACTACTTTTTGTTTCGTTGAGGCCCACGAATATAACCCATCATCACAATGTTTTAAAAACCCCATTCATTGGCTCGAACCGGCCGGTTTTGTAGTTTTTTTAGTTTTTTTTTTTTTTTGTAATTTTTATAATAATGTGTATGCTTTAATGTTATTTTTAGTTGTTTGTGAACATTAAAACATATATTTTTCTTTTGATTATAACTATTTGGTATTATTTTTTAATGGATTGTAACAAGTTTAGTAGCATTTTTTTAAAAAAATAAATAAAAATACCAAACGGTTGAAGGCCGGTTCAACCGCTCGTGGTTGACTGGCCGATTCGACGAAAAATCCGATTTTTTAAACATTGCATCATCATAAATTTTGTAATACCTTGGTTGTTTAATGAAAGGGTAATGACACCTACACAAACTTTTTTTTTTATGTGAATTGCTTCTGTTTCCTTCAGTGAGAACCGAAAACATACTCAAAGTTCATCAACCGGTCAATAATGATAGCAAGTTTAAAGGAAATTGGACAAAAATGATGTTATCCAAAAATAACAACATCTAGGTTAATTTATCAAATGGTTGATCGATATAAATAGAGTTGTTTCTCTTACAAAATCAAACGAATTTAAACATATCATTTAAGATCTATTACAAAATCAAAGATAACGTAAAAGAATGCATTACTAAGAGGGAAAAGTAACTTGAACATAGTTCAGTATGAAATCTAGTCCCTGTTACTGCTTGTGTCCATTATATGGAAAACAACAAATCATCAGACCAATACAACTAACAATAGTAAATCAAAAAGATCAGCTCGCCATTTGTGCCCGGAGAAGATCAACTAATCATGTTTGTCAAGTGGCTTGAAAGGATTCAATAATCTCAAGAAGTCAGGATTTGAAAAGCGTTCTATTGGAAAAACTGTTTGAAGAATCCTGTCCACTTGATCTTCATATTTATCGTAGATGTAGAACACAATAAAGGCAATGGGAAGTACTGCAACGAGGAAACATTAAAAAAATTACTGAGAAGAACATCAACTTTTGAATCCTAAGGCTGTGCATTGAAACGTGGTATTAAAAATCTAGGATGTAACCAGCAAACATGTGGTTCACATTTAGGCATATCGTTTGGATCAAAGTATTTCACTATTCATAAAATGCCTAAATCGCTCTAAACAGCCTCAATATAGAAAAATGATATCAATAAAAAACCAATTACCAATGGTAACAATTCCAGTATAACCTGATAGAGTTATAATGGTAAGACAATGAACTCTTGTTTGTTGATAGATAATATTACCTTGTTGACAAACTAATAATCTGTTAATCTATACTTAACAAAGAACATTAGCACATGAGAGATGTTGATTGTTGAAGATAAAACAAGGTTACATTGAAACCCAACAATAATCGTATTGAAACACAAACAATGTTGGACAATGAATTTTAAACCCACCAAGAAAAACTTGCAGATAATACGAGAAACAAGTACTACTAGAAAGATGTTTTCCAAAGGTCTCCTGATTGTGTCAAGTAAAATTTAAACTTTTCCCTAGAGGGTAATATAGGTAAACTAAAAAAAACAGCTGGCTACTGATATGGGTTGAATGGGACCAACGGGTGAAACAGGGGAAAAGTCACCAAAAGTGTATTCAAAAGGCAAAAAACCTGGATCATTTTTAAAACTAGATTACCATTGTATTTAGGGAGAAGTATACCCGCCTTTAGTCCAAAGTCTATTGTATGTGTCCAAATTATAACATTTCTACTGTGTATCCAACTTTCAAATACTACTATTATATGGATCCAGTGGTAATTTAGGTGACGTGGTACTTTTTAATCATCTTTAATACATGAAGTATTGATTCAACCAAAAAAAAAAATACCAAAAAGTGTTTGGGGGTTGGCCTGATGGGGCCATTTGGAAAATATCTCAGGTTCCATACCCACCAGAGTCAAGAAGAAACCTAAGGTGAACCATTTGATTGGGCCACCATCCTTGGTTTAAAAATCGCTAGGCGCACAAAAGCAACAGGGTCCATTTCTAAAGCACGAAAGCGGCGGAATTTTCGTATGCGAGGTGCGCACTTTTGAAACAAAATTTATACATTATTTAAATAGTATTTATAAGTTATAACACATAAAATACTAAAACACCATCATATATATATATATATATATATAAAACACCCTTTTAAGTAGCAAAATCACCTTTAAGTAGCAAAACAACCTAGCATTCAAGTTTTTTGGCAAAAATTCATGAGCAAAACACCCAACTTTACAAAAAGCGCAACTAAATCAGCACAAAGCAACATGACCTGCGCCTTAGGTCGCCTAGCGCTTAGGCGTGCTTTTTAAAACCAAGACACCATCAGAAGGGGGCCTCTAGGAGAGCTTGATTTACATCTCACGTGATGGACCAGAGCAGTGGCATAGGCTGGTTAGGGTTGCAAGAATATCAAACTTTGAATAAAATTACTCTTTTTGAATAAAACCGCATTTAATCCACTACCTAGCCGGCCAAACCTGTCCATTTTGCCAGCTTTTATGAATAGTTGCATAATATTATCTATATAACCTAGGAAATTTTTAAATTACTATTTTGGTCCTACATCGGAAGGAAGCAAAAGTAAAGATATTAAGTGAGTTTTATTTATCGAGGTTATATCTAATAGCAATAGTTACTAACAGGCAAAGATATAAACCTGGAATAAAGACTTTGTCAAGAATACGAAAGAGAGCAATTCCAACCGGGAGGTGATATATACAGTAATGTTTCGCAGCAATTCCAACCCGGAGGTGATATATACACAGTAATGTTTAGCAGCCATACACAACAGGAACAAGTAGCATACTGCACAACGTATATTTGTGTGAAACATACAACTGTTGTGCATGGCTAAATATTGTTGTGTACATATCATCCCCTTAACACAAGTCATAAAATGGGAAACAGACACGAAAGGACGGGAGGGAAAAATCATACGAACCTTTAACAAAAAAGTTTGGCAGGGACATTGACCCAATCCAGCTTACAATGAAGAGAGATAAAGCCATCTGTTTATGAAAAACCAACGAAATTCAGACATTTATCACCAGAATGTCAAGAACGAACTATGGAACCATGTGACGAGTCAAATCAAAACGATATATTCAATGGAAGTACCTTGAAAAATAGCATCCAATCTTTCCCACTGGAAATAGATTTCAAATCATCTACTGCACAATTCCACACTGAAGCCGCTGATAAGGCAGCTCTGCGTGTCATTTCTTCTGAACACTGAAACTTTGAATCCGGAATTTTCTCAACTGTATATCCCATTCTGCGCCATTAAAAGCTATAATAAGCTTCTAACAATTGCGATTATCATGCACTTACTTCATTCATTATCTCCAACTAGTGTACAGTTCACTGTAGACCTAGAATCATGACATTTTGGTATTTGGTTTCTGCTTTAAGTAACCACAACAGAAATAAGCTAGAAAAAAACCACCAAAGTTTTAGAATTACTAATACAATAATCTAACATAATCAGTTTTCACACATCAAAATGGCCAAAAGTTACCGACTCTTCAACTGTCAAATTATCAGTTTTAACAAGTTACCAAATCATCATAATCAAAAGAACTAGAAATCAGATAACTTGCATCAGTATTTATGAAACTTTGATAGTTTTTTTCTGACAAAAATGTTGACTACCAAAAATAGAAATTAGACAAAACTTGGCAACCTTTCCCACCGACCACACAAATATTATTACTTAATAATGAACTTAAATTTCAACAGATCAATTACAAATAACAAATGAAGTTAAAATCCTCCTTGTGTAAGCTTTCGCATGTCAAAAATACTAACTGGATGTAATACTTACATATGATTGGGTAATTTTCCATGAACAAATAGAAATATTGATGCCCATATGAGGACCTTGGAAATTGCAGTTATCATGGTACTTCCAGGTAATACAAAACTGGCATAAAATACAATGAAAGCGAGCATGGCAGTGAATGTCAGCCTTTTATCTCTCCAAAGAAGTATGTCCGCAACTGCAAAATATTGAATCATGAAGTTGAGTACGTAAAATTTAAATATGAGCATCGACTTGGATCTTCCCAAGTTCAAATCCCTCGAGTTGGTCATGTTGAGCCAATCGGAAAATATTAAACATGATAAAGGGTCCACAACAACCTAAATTGAGGGGTCCACAATTATATCTCTCACAACTTGACCAACTTAAGAGACTTGAACTTGAGAGGATCTTAATTCATGAGCATCATAGATTATGTTGTATATCAAAATAATCCTTCACATACAATGAAAATGAAAACATTTCTTTCAAATATTCAAAAAGAACTAAAGCAAATTTAAATAAATTAATATTTTAAACATTCATACCCAATCCATTTCCAAGATATAGAGCAGCTTTAGAAGGCCCTTCCTTTCGTGGCAGAAGCTCAGCTCTAAGATCCGAGTATGATTCGATAGTCCTTTTGAGACCCTCCTGCATTAACCAAATTCCTATTCTCACGGTTTTGTGCATGAAAATAAACAGCTGTAGGTATTAATATACAGCCATTTTCAAATTTTGGTATACTCATAGGCAAATCAACGAAACAAAAAAATTAGTTAGATTAAAAGATTTATAAATTCGAATTGATATTACAAGTTTATACACAAGCTTCTATTCAATATTCTGCTAGTTTATCTATGAGGTAATCATCACTTCTAATAGAGGTGGCAATTATGATCCATTTATTAATGAACGGATCGATTTGGGTTGTACTATATCTCAAATGGGTCAAATCAAATTTGGCTATAACGAAATGGGCCAGATTGGTTGACAACTCTAACTTAAATGCTCACAGGAGGTAAATTGCTTTATTCCATTACCATTGTAAAATAAATCTTTTTGTAATCATAACGAAGATGGCATCAACTATTTATAAAAATAAGGAACAAAAGTACCAGTGCTTCAACCCGATGACCTGTTTCCACCTGAACCCACCCCTCTTGCCACCTCTAAATTTTAACATATAATTGCCTACCAGTCAATCCAACACAGAAATGCCTACAGAAGAAAAAAAAAAAAGGCATACAAATCTACACAGCATACTACAGTAAGAACACTATACACATCAAGTAATCCAAGTGATTAAAAGATCATCATAATCACTGATTCAAATATATTATGGAAAAAAAGATCATCAGGCAGGCATATCAATTCCAGCTTTAGGAATAGAGCATCAACGAACCTGAAGGGGCACAATAGGTAAATAGCCTAGACGATCATTTGCTTTTGCAGAGTTAAATGTTCTGGTGCAAGTCAGAAGTCTGATTCTTGAAGGTGTCAACTGTGGTACCTTCATCCCATATGGAGCTAAGATGGTATATATACGCTCCACCATTTGCGCAATAGGCATCATGACAGAGGCGGGAATCTTGATTCTTGGCCTGCAAACTACATAAAATCAGAAATAAAGATAAAGTGCTGCTAATATGTTTTCTTTCCTAGGAGCGAGCTTTTGATGAATATTAATTGAAAAAGTGGGGTAATTTTATAAAAATCAAAACAAGTGAACAAAGATATCTCTACTGCAACATACACAACTTGTTAAAAAAAAACACTCATTTAAGGACGTACCATGACAACTAAAGCAAGAAAAATAATACCTTTCATAGCCAAGGCCAACAAGAATAAGTGACATGAACTCCCAAAACTTGATCGGCTCCATATTGGTTATAAAATAAGCCTGAAAAAACAAATTGAAGTAGTAAATATTTCAAATACAAAATAGAAAATAACTAATATAACTCTAATTTTCCTCAAATAAAACTTTAACATATATTATAGGTAGAAATCACGTTGTATATAGTCTAACCAGGGTAATCCCGTTTACCCAAAATCACGTTGTATATGCCTGTTAAATGACAGAGAGAAAACTAATATGACAATTTTTCACAAACTCTGGGTGTCAATGAATATAGAAATATAGTATACAGCACAACAATCAAATAACTTTATCTGCAAGACTTTGGTATTTGTTTAAGCATGAAATCCAGATATTTCATCATAATTGTTTGTGTTCAACTGTTAGTTACTGGCTTTTATTTCTGCCTAAATTCTGGCATTTAATGGCCAACTGGTAATAACTTAAGCATTTGATGCAGATGTTTGAAGGGGGTTCTTGTCTAAATATTAGCCTGCTTCATGCAAATCATTTCAGAAAAGATTAGCATTCAACTTTTATACTCCAAGTTGGATGTATCATAGTGATCGACACTAGGAAATAAGAAAAAATATGTGTACAGTACTACAGTTTGTGAGCATCACACTAGTTATTGCTATAAACCACCTTCAAGGTGGCCTAGTGATTAACATCCTGAAAATTTTACAAGAAGTCTCGCGTTCGAAACCCGCTAGGTACAAATCTTGGGGGTGGCCACAGAAGGATTCGAAAACGGCCATGGGATATCCCGGTTAGGCCGCGTATATCCGAGTCAAAAGACTCGCCCTCCCCGGGTAACTTGAATAGGGAAAACCTCATCCGTTTACCTATTTACACAAGTTATTGCTACAAATATGTAGATATAATGCAATCAAACAAAGATTAACCAAAGGGCCTTATGCCTAGTGGTATTGGGTATGATCCATCAACTGAGATATAGTGGATTCAAATTTCATGAGACAACTGATGTGATTAGTAGTGTAAGTCTCTTTGCGTATGATGGAAAAGGAACCCATAAACAAGATTACGTTGAGAATAAGAATCTACTAGAAAAGGGCAAATATAAAATTACCTCGCCTGCAGCTCTCTTTGATGCAGATCCATCTGATGCTAGAGCTCTTTCAGCACACACATGAGCATGTGCAACATTTTCAACATATGTGAAATCATACATATTTGTGCCATCCCCAATGATGAACTGCAATCAAGGAATCAAAAGCAAATTGTACATTATAATCAAGTCTAAAAGGAAAGCTAAGATGAAATATGAAGCAACATTATATATGATTTCTGTATAGAATCAGAAGGGAAAAAGCAACGCTTTCGATTCAGAATATTTTCAAAATTCGGTTCTCAGTTCGATCCAGTCCAGTCCAATTGAAACCCAAACCAAACCGGCTTTTCGTAGATTGTATTTTTTTTTTCCTTGAAACTTCTTTTAATATATTTTGGAATGATTAAACTATGATTTTGTATTCATTTTACGCTCTTGTTTCAGACCGAAAACATTCTAAACCAAAACCAGACCACCACCCTAATACTAAAAAATCATGCATCAAAAAAGTAATGAAAATCATTTATTGGACGGACAGGTGAATGATGCTTAAAATTAGCAGCATCCAGTTCTTTAACTAGCTATATAAACCTGTCTGATTTCACAATGAGCAAATCAAAAAAACTCCTTACCTTTGATTTCCCTGCCCTCGCTGCAGCAACTAAAGATGGAACGAGCAACTTATCACCAGGACCAAAAATGCTGCTAGGTCGGATGCAGCATGTTAAGAGTCCATTGACACCATTAGCCTTGATAACTAGAGCCTCTCCTTCAGCCTTTGTTTCAGAATATGAATCATTGTGCTGAAACATTGGAATTCATATTATTGCATATCTAAACTTACTAGATAGATTACTATAGAAGTTTGAGTCTCCTAATGGAGAATGGAGATACTTGAAATACATAATTCTGCACTAAAACTATATTAAAACTCCAACGGACACAATACCTTAGAAGGATACGGCAATGATTCTTCTCCATTATATATTCCATGTATCCCATCAAAAACCACACTAGGAGAACTAGTATAGATAAGTCTCTTCACATTGAGTGTAGTACAAGCATCGATTACATTCTTGGTGCCTGTAGGTCCAAATATTGAAATTCAAATTGTGACCTCAGATATTAACTGAAGACTGCTCGTTATAATTCATTTTACCTTGCACATTGACTGAATAATGCAGTTTATAGTTATTAATGGATGAATCTGGTGCAGCCATATGAAAAACAACTTCGGCCCCTTCACAAGCTGCAAAATGGAAAAGCACAGAAAATACAACATTAATTTAGAAAAGCAATAACCATAAATCATCTAGCTTATAATGACACGGTAAAATAAGTTAACAAAGAAAAATGATCAAAAAACAAAAATGACATAATGCCCCATAATTGTCATTTGTAAACAGCAATCTCCACAAATAACACAAGCCCCCTCTCATAACGTCATAGAGACTATCTGGATATTAAAGTCCCACTCTTTCTTGAGTTTCTTGCATCTTAATACACCCTCTTTAAATAAATAAACACAGTGAGTAGATCCTTTTATGCCGTTTATATGCATGAATTCTCTAAATAACAAAAAAGTCTCATCATGAGTTGTCTAACCAACAAAACAGTATATTGCTAATATCTGGCCATAAAAACGAACTGATTCCAGAAACTTTAGTTTCAACCAGTCAATTATACCGATAACCTTTTTTGAGACAAAGACTCTCACAGTCAGCACCACCTTTCATACACATGTGTCCCATTTAGGACTTCAACCCACAACCACTTGGTTCTTGAAACACCTTAATACTGCTAGGGCAAAGGCCCTTCAGACTACCTATAGCTTAATCCCATAATCTTAGATAGGTCAGCTCACACTATTGTATACTATCTACTATGTTCAGGCAAATAGGGACCAAGATACACATGTTGATGGCAAGTCAAAACCTTCTAATTAAAAGAGTTGTCATATTTCCCTATACCTGTTTAAGTTATTGATTACACAGTGTCGTAAACTCATAATATCCCTTGATCATTCTCTAACCTCATCATTTATTCCCAAAGCCTTAAGTTCTTGCCCTTGATGGATGTAATATAACTAAAGTCACAAGTTTCCATATCATGCATCTTAATTCTTAACCGATTCATATACATATCTTCCCACACACTTCCTTCAAAAAAAATTCCTTAGTTTCTTGTACAACTGTTGATAAGAATTATCACTAGGTTTACCTCTGGTTAGTTTACTTTGCACTTTTCTCATCTATGCTCTCTACATTCTTACTACGGCAGAAGAACTTGTAGCGCCTCTTATTCTCCTTAATAATAGCATCTTCTAAGCCTACTCACTAAGTTTTCAATAATATTTTAGTGGTGAAAGATAATGTAGAAATTTGTGTAAACGTGCAACTTAGACGGGACTTAACAGTGATATTTAGTAAATAGATAGAAGGGCTAATTAAGTAGTTGAGTAGCATGATGTATATATACCCTCTTTGTTGTAAGCAATATGATTGATGCTGCTAGAGATTCATGTTTAGCAAAAACATATTAAAAAGCGTTGAAATAGATTAAAAACACAAGTTTAATACCTTTGTTAACTTGAGATTTGTCACAAAGATCCATAGACACGTATTGAGCACGACCTAAACGTAAAGCTTGGCCAAGGTTTCCCTTGTCTTCATGAGGTTCAAGGTTAATATCAGGTCCCAAATCAGCAATCCGAACTGAATATATTTCGTAGCGGATGAGCATATCGACTAAATGACGTGCAGCGAATCCTCGTCCCCCGGTCACAACACACCATCTTTCTTGTGGCGTACCCATAACTCTATTATTTACTTTCCTTTTTTTGCCCTGTAAATAAAATCATACTATTTTTTACTTAAAATGTAGCTTCGTAATGCCTAAATGAAGTTTTAATTATTACTAATTTTGAAGTTAAAAAGAATATTTAAACATATCTAAAATGGGCGATCTGATTCAGTCAAAATCTAGAAAGAAAAATAATGCAATGGCAGGATTGTTATGATGATGATAATGATGATATTGAAGGGTTGGTTTGGAATTTATAAATACATTATTAATTAATTAATTAATTGATGATGATGATGATTTAATGAGTTATTAAAATAAAATGAAAATGTAATTTAAATTTCGGAAAAGAATTTGATGAAAAAAATAATAACATGGAAGGAAGGAAGGAAGGAAGGGTTACCGGAAAATAGCACGGCGGTGGTTTATGGACGGTGGGAGAGAGCTGTTGACAGAGATGATGATGATGATGATTTAATGAGTTTGTCTTTAATTTATTTTTTATGTTATTTTTCGATCTTGAAAAAAAAATATTATGAAGTGTGTTAACGTGTTATTTTTACTGCTGCTACCCCCGTTGTCTACAAAATAAAATCCCCCAAAAAATAAAAAAGAGTGGTGTCTCTATATGTATATAAATTAGCTAATGTCATATGTCATGAAATATTCATTTACAAATAAAATTTTGTGTGAAAATTAAAAAACAAATCTCAACCATTCATTTTGTTTGATCTCAATTATTTATTTGGAATCTAAATTTAATTTATCTTTCCTTAGTCTATCAGGAATGGGGGACGGAGAGGAACGTGATGTTGTCAGCTTTTTACCTTTTTTTTTTTTTTTAATTTATATTTATATTATTAATAAATATGTGTGTGTGGTAGTGTATAAAACGCCCTTTCATTTTTGAACGTGGTGAGTTTTTCAAGGCCCAAAAAATGAAAAAAAAGTAAAAAAAAAGTGCCAAAAAGTGGTGGGCACGCCCCCATTCCCACTAGTCTTATTCTCCTCCTTCTCCTTCCTTCCATTCCCGTTTTCCTCCACCACCACCATCATCATCAGAGCTACCACCACCATCCGTCGCTGCCACCACCACCACCACCACCATCATCGCCATTGCAGCGGAGGGCGGAGCCCGACAGCTAAGAGCGGCGTCCGTCGGATAAGGGCGGAGCCAGTACGGCTAAGGGTGCCTCCCGTAAGTTAGGCTACAACCATCACCGATCGCCCCTATCACCGATCACCCCTACCAGCTACCCCTTATTAATTTCCTTGAGGGCGCAGCCATATAATAACCAACGTTTGTAATTGGAAACTACAAACACCTTGTGTTTAGTTTTCAATCACACTGTGATAACACCTTGTGTTTGTAGCTTCCAATCACACTGTGATAACAAACTAAACACAAGGTGTTTGGCCGGCGACGGATAATAACCAACTTTTGTAATTAGAAACTACAAAAACTTTGTGTTTAGTTTGTTATCACGGTGTGCTTGGAAACTAAACACCTTCTTGTGTTTAGTTTCCAATCACACTGTGATAACACCTTATGTTTGTAGTTTTCAATCACACTGTGATAACAAACTAAACACAAGGTGTTTGGCCGGCAACGATGGGGGCCGGTGGCGATACACCCGTATCACCGAAAAAAGAGACGGCAGTGGTAGTGGTGGCTTTTGGTCGGAAAATGATGATCGAAGACGGCGAATGGTGGTGTATGAATTGAAAAACGGGATTAGAGGCGAGATGGATGACAAATAAGTAGATCTAGATCTTGAAAATGGATGGTTAAAATTTGTTTTCCAGTTTTCACCATTTTTCTTGTTTTCAAATGATTACATCCCATCATATGTTATCACTTGACATAATCAAAGGTTGCTCTTATTTTCATTTTTCTTTTCTTAAATACATTTCTCAATGTGTAATAAACAAAGCGTATCATACAACTGTTTATTGAATAAAAGAAGGTGCATATAGGAAAAACAGAGGTAGAAATGAATCCCACAATCAAAATTGTGGGATGGAACATGTTCTGATTACATAACATAACCAATATCTTTTCTGACATAATATGGACGACATTATATATATACTAAAATGCAATATGAATAATACAAGTTTCTAAGCTTAAAGTATAAACTTTTTTTAGCTTTATCAATTTTCCATTTACACCCTAAACTTTTAACTTTTTTACCTTTAACATGACTTTTGTGTATTTTCGTTTTTACCCCCTATAGTTTTTATCTTTTAACATATGCTCCCCATTAAAGTTTTTGTTTTTACCAAACTTTCAAAGAAACTAAAAGGGAAAAGTTGGTTTGTGTTTTCATTAACCACAACGAATTAAAAAAAAAAGTTCACAAATTCTTCAGTATGTGCAAAACTCTGTTTTGATTTATTTTGTTTCTTCGAACAACAAAGGCAAGGCAACCGTTTGGTTTTTGGTGATTTGAGATCTAACAATTTTCGATATTTGTTGGACGTGTTCGTGTGGACTATATATAGAGATATTCATACTATTGATTTATATTTAATAATTATATTTATATGTACCATAAATAATTAAAACTTTTAGTTAATTAATATATAGATACAGATACCTAATATAATTAGAACTCTTATATTAAAAATTCTATTATATTTATTGTTACCATAAATATAGATTTTCATCACCAATCCTATTTTCGTTGGTAATTTATAATTTACGGCATATTGTTATTTATAATAATTTATAATATATAAAAATTAAATTTATTTAATCTTATGTATAAGATATCTTAAATTAATTATTAGTAGATAATAATATATCTAAATTGTTAACCTATAATTTAATATTATTATTATTATTATTTTTTGTCATATGGGCTATCTTGTATGAGTTAGCTTGGTTTAGTTGTTGTTGCTTACATTTAAATTTGAAAAACAAGGTGTAATAACTAAATTAGATATAAATATAACTCCAAACGTATGTCATCATAGATAAACATTGACATCTATCCAATATATCATAATATATTGTTGAAAATAAGTATATAATGGTAGGGTGATATGTTATAAAGGAGTGATCGGTGATATCTATCTGATGGGCTCCGCCCTTTAAAATGGTTTTATAATTTACATGTGAAAGCAGAGTTTTACACATGAGTAAATATATAAATACAAACAAAAAAAAATTAAAATTAAAAAGTCATCGAAAGTATATCAGATGACCTCTCTAATGAAAGATGACTGAATTTTAAAAACACCATATAATTTTTATAATTTATCGATATATGGTTTTTGAGATAAAACATTTTGAATGAATTTGATGAAATTTTATG
>JAOXNX010000011.1:465503-479409 GCA_028566075.1 Solidago caesia
CCCCCCCCCCCCCCCCCCCCCCCAACTTACCATTTTCTGGCATTTTCTCACAACGACGAAACTATATGTTTTTATTTTTTTTGAGAAAATGCTTGAAATTTTTTTGACGCCAACCATTTTCTCACAACGCGTATGGTTCTCCTCGACGGTATTTTCCACTTAAAGAGGTGGTATGGTGAGAAAGGCTATTTAAGATTCGCTTAGTGCGAGACCCTTTCTTTGTGCGATTAGCACACATTATACGCGTCTGAGGTAAAATTCACTTGTAAAAAAAAAAAAAAAGTTTGAGAAAACATTGAGAAAGAGGGATGTTGGGAAGTACCTAAAGATGACAATGAGTAAATAATAAACATGATGAAATGAATATGTATAACATTATTTGATTCTTTTAATAAACAACCTAATTTATTACAAACTAATTCAACAAAAAATAACAAATTTTTTTTTCCTAATAACTCCTAACATTTAGCTTATAAGTTAAACTAAAAATCTCAAATTTCAAATTATATACAGACTTAACAAAATTATTTTTTTTAAAATTAATTAATTATTACAACTTCTTTTAAAAAAATTTATACCCCATTAATCTCAATGGAAAAAATCCTACAACATTCAACTGGGTTTTAAACCCCGGCCTGCGAGTAAAAACCACATGCATCCATACTAGTTTCCAGTGAATTGTTAGTCGATCTAGACCCATAAATGATTATTTTCATATAGGATTAAAATGACTTGAAAAGACTTTTTATATTCCATTTAAGAGTATTAATTAAATATTAAATATTTACCTTCCTTTCGCATTCATTTGAATCACGTAATAGAAAGAAAAGAAAAAAAGAATACTAGTAGTATTTTCAACCTTTTCACATCTTTTTCATTATTTTTGATGGCCATTTAAAAAAATATCAAAATTTTCAAATTGAATTTGACTGTATTTTCACGTTTCCAATCGCACTATCTTTGTCAGATTCCTCTAATTTTGCTTCCATTTCAAGTTCCCATTTTCAGATCCCCACACACAAACACATTGTTAGGTAACATAACATAATACTTACATATTTTTTTTTGATGTTAATGTTGCATCTTTAATCATCCTTTATTTCTATTTTAACATTTTTTAATAGCTAATTTCAAGAAGTTGGTTTACTTAATTTGATGTTAATGTTTCATCTTTAATTATCATTATTAATACATTTTAAGCTATTTTCAGTAAATTTAACAAGTTGGTTTACTTAATTTGGTAGTTTAATCTTTATTACATTTTCAGTCATTTCAAAATGTGGGCTTTTTATATTTGATGTAAATGTTTCATCTTTAATAACTTTTTTACACTTTTAGCTATTTTCAGTCATTTCAAAAACTGGGTTTACTTAACTTAATGTAGATGTTTAATCTTTATTGATACATTTTAAGTAAGTGTAATTTTAAGAACTGGGTTTTTTATATATAAATTTGATATAAAAGATTGAATATTTAACATAAATTAATGATTTTCAATTTATTTTTATTAAAAAACTGAAGTGGGGTTTGCTTAATTGATATAAAATCTTGAATCTTGAAAAAAATATTTTATATTTTTTCATTAATTTAAGGAAGTGGGTATTACACTGTTCTTGTCATTTTCTATATTCTTGAGCTCCAGATTTAGCTACTTTTATTATCTTCTACTCTGATTTGTACATTTTTGTGTATTTTAGTTTCTTTCTTTTGTGTTCTTTTTTTTTTTTTAAATAATATTTTCTTTTCTTCAATTCAAGTTCATCTTTTTTACTTATCAGGGTTTTGGATCAGGGTCAACTTCATAATCACTCAGCTGAACAAGGTAAGTATTTACTCTGAATTTATGCTCATTTTGGTCCGATCATAAAGATGTTCAATGTGGGTTACTTGCAATTCTTGAATTATTATAAAATAACTAAAGATCTGAATTTGCCGGAGGTCTTTCAAGAAGCAACCTCTCTACTTCCGCGCAGAGATATGACTGTCTACATATCACCTCCTTACTACCCCGCTGCCTCTGACGGACTGAGTATCATTGTTGTTGTTACTTGTTGTAAATGTTGAACTAAATATCTGAATTAATGCAACACGAACTGTATGTTTAGATGAATTTTGTTTTCTTGAAAAGAGTTGAATATATAGTTAATTAGTTAAACTGAATCTGAATCAGGGTTTTGCCACATTATGTTTTTTGTAGCTTTTTGTAAGAATTTGTTACTTTCCGGAATTGTTTTAGTATCAAAACATGATTAAATTTCTTTGCGGGATCTTTATACTTTATTAGTTATACTTTTTCATTATATACATCTAGTAGGATTGTAAATGGCCATGGGGCCTGTTGTAGGTACCACCTCCAATGTGTAAAGTATAATTTAAAATTTAGATCTTTACAAGAGGGAATATTGTTGCTAGATTTGATTTCTGTAATTTAAAATTTAGATCTTTACAAGAGGGAATATTGTTGCTAGATTTGATTTCTGGGAACCCCATTTACGACCTAAAACTTTTTACTGAGTTGGTATTTATTCCAAATCGTATGACAGTTAGCTCTAAAGTTGCTAATCTATAATGTCCTATGTTATTGCAGGCTGCGTTACTTTGGTTATGCAATAATGTCAAGGGTTACCAAATGGAAAATTGAGAAGGCTAAAGTAAAAGTTGTTTTTCGGCTGCAATTTCATGCTACAAATGTAAGTTTGTCCTTATCATTCAAATTTTACCATTGTAATATAGGTGGGCACTATCATTGCACTTTTTTTTTCTTGGTAGTTTGATTTTAACCCAGAGAAGAGAACAAGGGGTTGGAAACATAAGGAAGATGTAGGTAGATATGGGTATTTTGGGAAATTTGAATGTTTATGAGAAGATAATGTGGCAAGTACATGAAAGACAAATTACCATCAAAATATGAATTTTTGACGAATGTTTATGTTTCAGATTCCTCAAAGTGGATGGGAGAAGTTGTTTATATCTTTTATTCCTTCTGAAACCGGGAAGGCCAGTGCAAAGACCAGCAAAGCAAATGTGAGAAATGGGGCGTGCAAATGGGCAGATCCTATCTATGAAACTACAAGGCTTCTATTGGATTCTAAGAGCAAACAATATGATGATAAGCTCTACAAACTCGTTGTGGGAATGGTAAGTTCCCCTTTTTTTGGTTTTGTTATAAGCATTCAATCGCTTATCACTTCATTTTAGAATCAGGGGCTTGGGATGTACTATGTGAAAGTACTCAGTATTTGATTATTGCAACATTTAAGTCGCGACTATCGCTCTTTAGTGCTTGGATAAAGTTATTATTTATAGTTATACAAATTAAGTTGTTATATCTCAAATTTAGATATACATTTGACATCATAAGTAGTGTTTAACTGTTTATTACAACTTCAAGCAGCAAAAGAACATCCAAATATGATTTCCCACAACATGTTTTGTCACAATTGATGATCTGATTATTCAGCATCACATTATCTTTTTTAAACAATCCTTAACTTTTTAATGCCTAGTTCCATCTTTAAGTGATTAATGATGTCATGCTCTGAATTTGGATTCCAGGGTACATCACGATCTAGCATCCTCGGTGAGGCTACCATCAACCTTGCTGATTATGCAGATGCATCACAACCATCTGCTATTGCTCTTCCGCTTCATGGATCCGACCATGGAACCATTTTGCATGTAAGAAACACTAAATTCTTATATTTAGTTTATGTAGGCAAAGATTTCTTTAGATATTCTGTTTATGATGTCACAATTGATGTGATCTTTTGGTTACAGGTTACGGTTCAGTTACTCACGTCTAAAACTGGATTCCGGTATAACTTCTTCCAATAATTAATTAGATTGCTATTCCAAATACTGGTATTTAGTGATTTGTTTCTCTGGTGCAGAGAATTCGAGCAGCAGAGGGATAAAGGGTTGCAAAGGGAGAGCGAACCTAGTGCTGCCAAATCACCTTCTGAGTTGCAGATACCTGATGATCTTGTTAATAAGGTAAGCTTTTTTTCCGCCAAAACTAAAACACACACTAGTGGAAAACTATTATATTTCAAATAATCCCTTTAATATACATGACTTAGCATATTGCCCGAAGTTCGGGCAATATGCTAAGTCCTACATATTAAAGGGTTTATTTGAAATATAATATTTTTCCCCTTAACTACTAGAGTTCCCTGCCTAAGACAAATCTTGAAAATTCAGTGGAATCCAGTCAAATGTACTATCTATAAATTAATCAGGCATTTAGGTATGTATATAGGAGTCTCATCATCTTATATGCTCTAAAAAATTTCAATCACATAACTGTTCAAAGTAAATAAATTTCAATCACATAACAGGGAACAACGATTCAATTACATTTACCTGCAGCATGTACCGTTTTTCATGTTGCGAACTTTTTTTCACTGGTTCTACCTTAAACAGGCTAAGACACGAACACAACTCAGAGAAGAAACAAACATACATGAAGAATATTCAGATTCACAAGTTACATGTGATGGGTCATCAAACGCATCAGAAACTTATTATGCAGACAAGCATGATTCACCAAGTACTCCTGAAGTCGAAAGTGTTAAGATCAGAATTTCCGGAAGTCAAACCTCACCAACAGAAAAAATGGACAGTTCTGATCATGCCAAGGTGGCGCAAACAAGTGGTTCAAATCATTCCTTGGACAGTGACTTGGCAATTGCTTATGAAGAGAATCATAGGCTAAGAGGAAGCTTAGAGGTGGCCGAGTCATCCATATCAGAGCTCAAACTGGCATTAACATCTTTGCAGAATCATGCTAATGAAATTGGTTCAGAAACACATAAGATCACCCAAGAATTAGTGACTGAAATGGCTTCAAGTCAAGCACTAGTGAAAGAAGTTATTGTTCTCAAATCAGAATGTTCAAAGTTCAAAAATGATCTAAAACAGTTGAAAGAAATGAAATCGAGCTCAAAGTTTATGGAGAGGAAAATAGAAAAGACTGATTGCGATTGGGTGAAAGGAGTGGAGGACCAAATACGGGAAATCCAAGAAAAGGTTTCAATTGGTTGTCGTGAGTCTGATTTAAGTTTCTTACAATCTGATTTGGAAGTGCTGCTTGGTACTGTGCAAGAACTTAAAAAAGGTCCAGTTGAGTCCGGAAGCGTGGTTCCGATTGGTGAAGTACCAAGTCTACCCCATCAAGAATTGGAAATAGCAATAGCTGAAAGGGAAAATCTTGTTAAAAAAATGGATCAAATGGAGTGTTACTATGAAGCACTTGTGCAAGAGCTTGAAGAAAATCAAAAACGGATTCTGGGCGAGTTTCAAGACCTCAGAAACGAGCATTCGACATGTGTCTACACTATTTCCACTTGCAAAGCTGAAACTGAGTCAATGCGGAAAGAAATGAACGGTTTGAGTTCTGTTAATAACGAGCTTCAAAAGCGATCCACAACTTCAGAATCAGCACTCAAACGGGCTCGTTTGAATTACTCCATTGCAGTGAGTCAACTTCAGAAGGATCTCGACATGCTTTCATTCCAAGTTTTGTCCATGTTTGAGACCAATCAGACCGTGATTAAAGAAGCTTTTACCGACACTTCACAACCGTCTTCTAAACATCTCTCAGGTGGTGATGTACTTTCAGACGACCTGAAGAAATCTCTGAGTTTCCAAGAGAATTTGTACAAGAAAGTCGAAGAAGAGCTTGGGGAATTGTGCTCTGCAAACTTACAGTTGGACGTGTATTCGGGAACTCTCGAGGAGACATTAGTTGAATCAAGTGCTCATATACAAAGAACAAACCAGAAATTACAAGAATTGGCAGAACAGTTGCAACTTTCGAACAAATCGAGGGTGGTTTTGTTTGAAGATGTTCATGCACTAAATGGGCAAAATGCATATTATCTCGCGAAATGCAATGATTTGCATCTGCAAAACCAAATGTTGGAAACAGATTTGGGAAATGTTTCAAACGAGAACTTTCTTCTAATGGAGAAGATTACTGAATGTGAAGCTTTACTCATGGATTACAAAGTTTACAAAAGCAAACACGAACTTGTTTCCGCTGAAAATCAGAATCTTCAAAAAGATTTGGTATTTGTGAAGGAAGAATTAGAAACTCTGAAATCTGAAGTTCATGAGTTGACACTATCAAAAGAAACCTTACAGAAACAAAGAGATATGGCTGAGTTGTCATTGAGCAGCGCCAGATCAGAAATAAAGAACTCTTTACAAGATATTCAGAACCTTAAAAGAGAGATGCTGTCTGTGAAGGAAGAAGTAGAAACTCTAAGATTCAGAATTCATGAGTTAACTTTGTCAAAAGAAGCCATTCAGAAAGAAAGAGATTCGGCTGAGTTGTTGTTGAAGGCCGCTCAATCCGATATTAAGGATGCTTTACATGATAATCAGAATCTTCAAAAAGATTTAATGTCTGCAAGAGAGGAATTAGAAACTTTAAAATCAGAAATTGACGATATGAAGAGAAAGTTCAAGAATGGCCTTCATGATATGGCTACGAAAATGGAAATTCCGAATGTGTCTTTGCAGAAGCTTCAATTGCAGCTTGATTCCGTTGCCAGTAAGTTCAAAAGTAGCTTGGAGTCTGAAGAAAGACATTTGGAGAACAGCGAAACGGTTTTAACACATCTTTCCTCCTTGGAACTCGAGCTGCAAAAGATGTCATTTGAAGATAAAAACTTTGTTGAAAAGATCATGGGATTGGATATGATGGCTGAAGACTTTGAAAAAAGTAAGTTGATGATTTCTGAGTTGAAAAACGAGAATCAAGATTTGAAGATGCATGTAGAAAGTAAGAGTCAGGAGTCCACCAAACTCTTGTCAGAGCTTGATTGTCTGAAAGAATGCTTGAGATGTCTGAACGATGACCTGGATGTCGAGAGAGGTCTGAAAAACAAGTTAGAGGGTATGGTTGAATGCTTGACCTCTGAACTTGAAAGTCAAAGGTCGGAGCTTGGCCATGTGATGCAAGTTGCATCAGATCGAGAAATGGAAAATTCAAGAGTTGTCCAACTTGTTGCACAGCATGAAGCGAGTCTAGAAAAGCTCCACAAGGACCGTTCTGTTGATTTTTCTCTTGCGTGTCAGTTAGCAGAGATGCAAGAAATTGTTATCTGTGAAGATCTAAAACTTATTTTTGTCAGAAGTCAGTATGAAGCTCAGATTGAGGAACTTGAAAGAAAGCATCTTGATGCAGAGGCTAGATTGAACAGTTATATTGAAAATGAAGCTCGTTATATCAAAGAAAATGAAACGTTGATGACATCCCATGAATCTCTTCAGTTGAAACTTCATAATACAGAAGTGAGATTGAATGAGCTTCTTGAAAGCGAAGCTCGATGGATGGAAGAAAAGGAGAAGTTGTCAACAACCCTTGAATCTCTTAAAATGGAGTGGGAGGCTTCTATTGCTCACAATGCTCTTGAGGTAGGAAATCTGAAAGACGTTTTGATGAAGGCTGAGGCAGAGGTTGCACAATACAAGGAGCTTGAAACAAAACTTCATGATACAGAGGCACGCTTGAATCAATGCCTCGAAAACGAAGCTCGTTACATTGAAGAAAACGGAAATTTATCACTGGAGCTTGAATCGCTTAGAGTGAAGTTAAAGGCTTCTGTTGCTCACAATGACGATATATCAGAATCCAATAATGTTCTCAATCAGTGGAAGAATAAGGTGGGGATGCTTGAGGTTAATCTGATGGAAGTAAACAATCAGCATGCAGTGGAGTTAGGCCAACTTAAAGATATGCTGGCAAAGTCTGAATCAGAGGCTGAGCAATATCGAGAACTTCAAACGAGACTTCATGATTCAGAAATGAAATTGAGTGACTGTATTGCTAGTGAAACTCATTATGTTAAAGAAAACGAGGAACTGTCAACAACCCTTAAATCTCTTAAGTTGGAGTTGGAGGCTTCTATTGCTCACAATCTAGAGATTTCAGAATCAAATAAGAAGCATGCTCTTGAGGTTGATGAACTGAAAGACATGCTGACTAAGTCTGAGGCGGAGGTTGAGAAACTTCAAATGAAACTTCAAGATATGGAGTCAAGCTTGAAACATTGCCTTGAAAACAAAGCTCGTTATACCGAAGAAAACAGAAATTTAGCTATGGAACTTGAATCTCTTAAATTGGAGTTGGAGGCTTCTCATGATCATAACGCTGAAATTTTAGATTCCAAAAACGAGCATGCTCTTGAGGTAGGTCAGTTGAAAGAGATTTTGACTAAGTTAGAGGCTAAAGTCGGGCAGTACAGTAAACTTGAGACGAAACTTCTTGATACAGAGTCGAGATTGAACCGTTGTCTCGAAAATGAAGCTCATTACATTGAAGAGAACAAGAACTTAGAAAAAGAACTTGAATCTCTTAGGTCGGAGTTGGAAGCTTCTATTGCTCAAAATGCAGGGATTACAGAATCAAATAATGAGCATGCTATTGAGGTAGGCCGGTTAAAAGACATGTTAATTAAGTCAAAGGAAGAGGTTGACCAATTGAAGGAACTCAAAACGAAGCTTCTCGATACAAAAGAGAAGTTGGATCACCAGATCTCAAGTGAGGCTCGTTATATTGAAGAAAATGAATCCCTCAGATCAGAATTAGATGCCATTATTGCTCAGAACACAGATCTTTCAAGCTCAAATAATATGCTAATGGTTGAGCTTAAACAATACAAGAATAACAGTACATCTTTGGAAAATAATAAGCCGGCAGATGTAGATGGCATGTTAGTTTCCAGGGAAGAGTCGGAAATTGTATTGGTAGTCCTCAAAGCTAGGTTAGATGAACAAAACGATGAATTGATTAAGTTGGAGAAAAAATGTAATGAACTTACAAGCAAACTATCCGATCAGATTCTGAAGACAGAAGAATTCAAGAACTTGTCAATATACTTGAAAGAGCTAAAGAAGAGTGGTGACGTGGCACGTGAAAAAAAAGATACTGAAGGGCCGTCAGAATCGTTGAGACTCGCATTTATAAAAGAACAATATCAAACGAAAGTTCAAGAATTGCAACAGCAACTTTCCGTTTCCAAAAGGCATAATGAGGAAATGTTATTTAAATTACAAGATGCTCTTGATGAAATCGAGAGTAGGAAGAAGTCTGAATCGTCTCAGTTGAAGAGAATTGAAGAATTGGAAGCTGAGGTTCAATCTGCAAGTTCTGATAAACCGGATAATGATCGAATACAGGCAGAGCTGGAATGTGCTCTTTTGAGCCTTGAATGTTGCAAGGAAGAAAAGGAAAAGCTTGTTGCTTTATTACAAGAATGTGAGGATGAAAAGTCAAAAATTACAGTCGAGCTTTCTTTAATCAAAGAGCAGCTTGCCCTGAAAGAAGAAAATGAAAATATGGGCACAAATGGTTCAGTGGATTCTGTTACCCCCATAAATGCAAGAACCATCCAGGTTTGACTTCACATCTCAAAATTTAATTTTACTAAGTTTGAAAAAAAAAAATCTTTGAACGTACCATGAAAATTAAAGGGAAACCTTATAATATGTGATTTTTAATACTTAAATTTTGGTTTAAATGATTTTGGTTATCATTTGAGTTTATTCTTTGTATTTTATGTGTAGCAGGGAGTTACTGAGCGTGCATATGAAGACGAAGAGAATTCATTAAATAATAATTCTAAGCAACTAACGGTTGTCAATGATCAATTCAGAGCTCAACATTTGCAGTCTTGCATGGAGCAACTAGACGAAGAGGTAGATCTTGGCAACTTTTTATTAGAAAATGTCTTACCGTGTCATAAATCATACTATAGTCTTGGTTCTAAACATTTTAATTCTAAGTTTTAAACATCTGTGGTGTGGTAGTTGGAAAAGATGAAAAACAATAATTCGCTTCTTCCATTGACTAATTATGATCCGAGTTTTCAAGATTTACAGAGAGAACTTGAACAACTAAACCAAGTAAGTAATGAATCCTCAAACTACTCACATTTTTCCTTTGTTTTATTCTCTCTAATCTTGTGTCTCTCATTCAAGGCCAATGAAGAGTTGGGGAGCATATACCCACATTTTGTTGATTTTTCTGGAGATGGTAATGCATTAGAAAGGGTTCTTGCTTTGGAAATTGAGCTTGCCGAAGCACTTAGAACAAAAAAGAAATCAAGCATCCAATTCCAAAGGTATGTGCGACTAAACATGTTTTTATCTTATTATCGTGACTTCAAGTTCAAGTCACATTCATAACAGAGGCATCCCTTAACTTGGCATTGTGTTTTATGGTACAGTTCTTTCCTTAAACAACACAGCGACGAAGAAGCTGTGTTTAAGAGCTTTAGGGACATCAACGAACTGATAAAAGACATGCTGGATATTAAAGGAAAGTATGTTAACGTTGAGAGTGAATTAAAGGAGATGCATGATCGTTACTCTCAGTTAAGCCTGCAGTTTGCAGAAGTTGAAGGGGAGAGACAAAAGTTGATGATGACCCTCAAGAACGTTAGATCATCAAGAAATTTGCTTCGCTTGAATCGCTCATCAGTGGCTGCTTTAGAAAACCATCCTTTATAATCTATAATTAGTTGCTAAAAGTCCACAGTTTTGTGAATAAGAGTCTTGATGTGAGGAACGGATAATAGCTGTAAGATGCAAAGGTTTTATGGTGGTGTAAATAATAAAAGTTTTCACCAGTTGCCTGAGTTTCATTTATAAAAGGGTATATCTGTCAATGAAACATTCAGAATGGCCCTTATTTGACTATAAATAACGTTGTATAGTTAAGTTCATTCTGTTATTTCCAATGCTACTTTCCCTAGTGAGCTCTGAAGGTTATATCTTTGATGCATGGATTCCGCATTTATGCGACTTTGAGCAATAAAATATTTGTTAAAGATAGTGTCTAGATGTATGAATATTTGAAATGCAATAATTAGATAATTGAATGTTTGACGATTTCTGATTATTAGAGAAATTTATAGAATGAAGTGAGCAGAATTCTGGATTTAAAATGAATGTAAAACTAGAAACTTTCTCAAGTTTGTGTTGAAGAAAGGACAGATAAGTATCAAGTAATGACTGATATAGGACAATGTGGCCTCTATACTCAGGGAGCAAATTTTGTTATCCGTCGATAAAAACTTGTTACAAATTTAAGCACTTCAAGAAAGAAAAAAAAAATTTGAACACCATGAGAGCAATAGGCCTTTAATCTTTTCATATATATATAACAATTAATTCAAACTCAAAATAATATCTTTCCACATTTTTCTAGTACACTTACAAAGGTTGTATATATGACTATATATGATATAACACTAAAACATACACCCAAACTTGTATTCCTTGGATCCAGGAGATAGTTTTGAATGAAATCTGGTAGCCTCTTGATTCAAGAGCTCGGTGAATGTAATTTGTAATCTGTGTAAGAAACGTCTTCAAGCATATAAACTTCCTACAATCACAGGATCGTGCACGCACAACTGCTCTTTTCACGGGCATCTTGGGATTTTTCTGTTACAAAACCATAAAGAGCATTACATATAGGTTGTTTCAAAATCAGAAGTATATTTTCACTTTTGAGGTCAAATGACTGACTTCTGAACCTCCAAGTTTAAAATGAAATATTTGAATTTTCAAAAGACTGATAGCTACATTATATCCTATAGATAATACCATATATATATGAACGAAGTTGCTGTTAAAAAACTCAATGAAATGCAGATCTATTGCACATACAAAAAAAAAGAGTATATTTGACTAATTGACTTCAAAAGGTCAAATATATCTCCAGGGTGAAATGTTTAACACAAGCAATTATCAATGGCATTATGAACTAAAATGATATTCACCCCTTTCAAGATAAGATCGAATTACCATTGTTTTTGTCTGCCATTGGAGGACGAACAACAACATGCATAATGATCACACCTCCAGGAACTTCACTGACAGGAGAACGGGATTCAGCAAGTGTTTTGTTGTTTTCCAGTATTTTTCCAGCATTGATGAGCTTCATATCGTTTATTGTCTTAGGCCCATTCTCTATTTCTGTCAATGTTTTAAAGTAGTGGTGGTAAATATCCTAAAGTCACAAAAATGGAGACCAAACATTGTTTTCGAAAATGATTATTGTCTTTCAAGATTGAGAATCAGTTCATCCGGCGGTTAAAGTTCCCGCTAGCTAGGTGTTTTATAGTAATTTCAGTATCAGTTTTCTTGCAACTCCTTACCTACTTCTCCAAATCTCATTATTTTTACCGGAAATAATTGGAAAAATCAAAATCTTTTCTCTATATATGATTATAGAGAAAACATCTCTTTATAGTTTTTGCACTGAAACATTTTTTTTTAAAGTTTATTCACAAAGGAAACTGCATAACAATTCAGATCAAAATCATATAGATTATTAAACAGATATGGAGTATCATAGTTAAGTAAATTTGAATGAACAACACATCAATTTTACCAAAACATTTTTCTTAAAAAAATAACTAATCATATTTGTATAAATACACATAATTATAATCAGCAACAAAAAATATATACACAAAAAAATACAAGTATAAAAGGGTAAACATATGAGGATTTTCCTATTCAGTTTATCCGAAAGAGCAAGTTTTTGACTCAGATGTATGTTGCGTAACCGGGTATCACATGACCATTTCCAAACCCTTCCCGGGCCACCTCAAAGATATTTTAACTAGTGAGGTTGGGGCCACTTACCTTGGTAGCAGTAGAAACAAAAATACAATTATATTTTAGAAAATATATATAATGAAGGGATATTATTACCATTAGGCCATTGTGAAATTATTCTCTCTTTGATATATGCCACAGTTGTAGTAGAACTGTATTTGCTTGGTCCAATATCACTTCCATCAGGTAACCTAAATTTGACTTCAATCAATTCTTCAGCAGCCATTGAAAAATTCAAGAATTTCTTAAAACTTTCAAGAAAATTTGGAAAAGATTAAAACTTTTTTAATGGGTTATGTTTAAACACTAAATATAACAAAAACCCAAATTGGATTTGACAAGATTTCAAGTAAAAATCAATAATTTTTCATACTGGGATTTTGTCAGTTTCAACATACTATTTGAGACTGAGTTGAAAATTTTCAAGAAAATTGTCAAAAAGATGAAAACTTTTTCAAAGGGAGGAAAGAATAATATATAGGTATATATCATATGTTGGATTTCCACTAGAAATCAATCATTTTGATTCCTTTTGGTTAGATAGATAGATAGATTGTAAGCTAGGGGGAATAGAGGAGAAAAAGATGGAATTAATGAGAGGGGATAGGATTATAGGAATATGAAGGTTTCTTGATGGGGAAACAATAATAATAATTAAAGTAATATAAAATTTAATAAAGGATTAAAAAAATAAAATACATCCACAATGAATAAAGTCAAATTTAAAACAAACTTGAATTGAAAAGTAGAAATAGATGTAAATGATTAAGGCTATAATTAATGTCTTTGACTGAAAATAAATAGATTAACGACCCATTATCATTCAATCGATTGGTCTCATGACCAACATGAAAGAAGATAAATCATGTAACATTATGATTAATACACTAAGGATAGCGTATTTGATCGTTTTTGAATGATCGTCTATTATTGTTGTGTCCTAATGTATTATACGATTATTAATCGTCTCATTAAACAGTACGTAATTCTTTGGAAACCATACACGGTACATCACACATGTATCAAGCTAGTTTTCTGATATAAAATAATAAATATATTGCCATCACATTATTATCCGGGATTTCAGATGGGCTGAGCTATAGACACCCTTTAAATTTCTTATAGACACCCGACCCCCAGAAGGGGCGAAAAAATTCGCCCCTTTTGCCCCTGTCACATCATTCACCCTCTTTGAAAATTATTAATATTTTAATTAGTTATTTGAAATTTGTGTTTTATCGTCATAACTTATTATATATAAACTTTT
>JAOXNX010000011.1:484779-495430 GCA_028566075.1 Solidago caesia
CATCTTTTGGACAATTTTACAAGTTAGGTGCATCACATAGACATTTTAGAAGATCACTACACAACATAACCATTTTGCCATAGTTATGTGCATTCAGGGGTCATTATCCCTTTGAAATATAAACCCAAAGAAGCTCATGGCCCATATGGTTTCCATCCTTTGATGCTTGTGTTGTCTTTCCAAAGCTGATAAGTTGTGATTTAAGGAACTTCATCTCATCTTTCTGAACAAGGTTTTTTGGCCTGTATGACAACGGGATGTCTTTGACCATCTCGAGGAGCTCATTATGAACCTCAACGATTTTTGTCTTAAGATCATAGTGTATTAATAGGATAGCAAGTTGTATTTCCTCGTTACAAAAAAAAAAAAAAAGGTGCGTCCCTCGTTACATCGCGACATTGATGATTTCTTGTAAACTTATAAGATATAAATAATTATTTATAGCCTTTTGGAATTTGGATTAGTGATTAGTTTGTGTATATATCTAATATAATAGATAACTAAAAGAGGGGGTTAAAAATACATTTGATACCACAAGAAGCTTTATTATAGATATATGTAAAGGTAACCTTTTTTATATAGAATCGTATAAGATTTCTCTCAATATGATAATTTTTTTTTGTAAATCTGATTTGTTTATATAGTATAAACATAATTGATATTTTTGTTATCTATGTGATTTTGATTTTACATTTGTATTTTAATTAGAACTATGTTTTATCGTTGCATTTTTTTGGATGCATATATGGTGTTTGATGAAATGTATATTATTACATATGTATTTATTTTTTATTTTTTTTTCTCTTTACCGATGTTATCAATTCATTTAGTTAGGCAAAGTTCTCTAATTTATCATAAAAACCAAAACGTATTAAAACGAAATTTATAAGACATATCTTTTGAAACTACACGTCCATCAGACAGGCCTGAAGACTAGTATAATATATATTAATGTTAATGGTCTTTCTTGCTTCTAGTCATATTTATTTGAAAACCATTTGTTTCCAAGTTATCAGCTTTTCGGGGTTTTTTTCATATTTGCTAAATTGCTAGTATTTGAAAAATTATTTGGCCCACCCATCGATGAATTCCTGACTTTGCCACTGATTAGCACATATCCATCCAAATTTTCAACATAATACCAACCATAATTCTAACAACATTTCAAACCAAGTTAAACACCTAGAAGTATGCAACATTTCCACCTAGTAAATGTGGTGGTATTTGAAGAGATCACAAAACGAACCTGGTTAGTAGCAGCATGGTTGTCAATTTGTACACATGTACTCACAAACTGAAAAGCGTACAAAGCTTCTTGGGAATAAGTTTGGCCTGCACGTTATAATTTTACAACGGACAAGATTTATGCGGCCTTTTGGTTCAACTGCAGGATTAGGCTTTCCAAGACGGCAGGAGCGCACTCTAAGAGTGTTAGCTTATTCAAATATATTTTGTTTAGCAAGGACGATGCAGTTTGACAAGTAAAGCATGAGTGTGGTCAATTATGGTAGAACGGTAAAAAGACCAATATTGATTGAAAGCAGTTTGTCACGATCAGCAACACGACACACGGGAAAATTAGTCTCTATGGGTTTTATCATCACTTGCGTTGTATTTGCAGGTTGAGACCACAAGGAAGTTTTATACATGTATTTTGAAAGCCAATATATTACCACATGTGAAACGTTTCAGGTCTCTCTTCATAAACAAAAACTGACTTTCAAAAACAATACGTTGTCCATAAAGCAGCAGCCAAAACCATAGTAAACCCTTCACGTTTTGGACTGTAAGATCTATAATCAATATGTTGCTCAATCTGGTGAAAAGCTATAATCAATGATCACAGTTAACCATTTTGCAAAAAGCTGTTATCAAACCTACCTACCGATAACCACTTCCCGTAAAACCCACCAAAAAAAATTTTATTTGAAATCTAAACATAGTAAAATTTCAAGTTAACATGAATATCTCATGAACATGATTCTCAGGCATAAAAACAAGATAACAGACACAATAATTAAGCATCTGGCATTGCAAACAAAAACTTAAATGGCGATAAATAAATATTTTGCAAACACAGGCATATAGACTCCATAATGCACACCCGTCATCATGTTTTGAAGCAATCCACATATGTTCTTACTCTTTAGTATTTTTAGGGTCTTTTTATCAGGTCAACAAATGCTGTCGGCAGGGATGGGAGGAACTTGAAGAAAGTGCTCTTATGCAATGTCTTGAGAAAGGGGAGTGTTGCAAGGTCTCTCGCCCACGCAAATTGTTTCAACTGTTTCAATACAAGAAACCATAAATACAAGTATTATGGAAAATCAGATAAAAAAACAAAACATAAGAAAACTTTAAGAACTATCACATCGAGTTGAAGTGTTTAATTCAACTATAATAGCACTACTGTACGAGTAGGCATCTCATTAAGATAGAGGTTAATACAAACCTACCTTACTCCTTGAATAAAGCCATCAAAATGACATAATTTTGAGTTGCACATGAAAGCTTCCATGAGCAGTACCATGTTTCTAGCAGCCTCTATTTGGTTATGAGCAGAACTTTAAAAGAGAACTTTAAAATCATGACAATTGTCCATGCGAGAAATTACAATAAACTACATTTGCTAAATTGACCTACGATTGGATAAATGACACATCTTTAAATGCTTAAAGCAACTAAAGTGATATAACTACATCGTAAACTTAAAAATAAAATAATAAACAACTTAAAACAAATATAAATAGAAAGCTTACGAAGAAATTAACATAAACAAAGATGAGTATACAAGTTTGCATTTGAAAAAACAGACGCAGACTTTTCACTTCTGATTATAGAACTTAAAATTTTTTTGATACAAGACTTCCAAGGTTTAAATAGCTAGCTACTAATACTATAGGGCATGTAATATTGAAAGCAAAAATTTAATAGCTGATGCAAATACTGTCAAATCATAATATCATACTGGTTAATTCTACATTTAAAGATAGGAGAAAATAGCTAATACAAAAGTCACTACAAACAATATTGATAAAAAAAAAAGCTTTAAACTGTAAAGATTCATGCAAAAAGAGTATGCAACAGAATAATAGCTATAACACAAAGGTCACTCGAAAAGTTGTATAAGGACTAATATAAGTGTAACAAAGGAATTCACATCCTACTCATATAACAAGCATCAACATGCACCTCAAAAGAAAAAAAATCACAAAACAATCTGAAAAAAAATGCCAACTGATCTGAATGGAATAAAAAAGATTTTTCAGTTGAGGAGAAAACAAACCCAGATGTACCTATATTTTATAACTCCCACAAATTAAGCTGCTGCATCAAGATTAGAATCAAAAACAGTATAGATACACCAAATTCACACATCATGTAAACCATCGCCATACATGCATACGAAAAATATAGCTAACCTTTGCAAATATTCCTTGAACAGAGACTACTTCCAGGCACTCGAATAGAAGCTTGAGAACTGGTGCCTGATTCTGGCTCGACCCCACCCTCCAACCCTGCACATGCATTTGAAAAGTGGCTGATTGCTATTCGGTATCATAATTTTCCCCATCATCAGAAAGCTCATCAAATGAACGAATATCAAGCTGGTAACGAAGAACGCCACCAATTCCACCAAAACCTCTACAAAATTGTGACCCCTCTTGAGATTTATTTGTGACAAACTCAAGCGTGCACCCAAACCTTTTGTACTCGTTGGCAAACCACTCAAGTAGTGACATCTTTTCCTGAACTTCCAGCTCGGCGTTGGTCTCTGAATCCCGGAAATTACTCTGATCATTGTCTTGCTCCTTGTTTAAATGTTTTATAATGATTTCACCAGTTGTGCTATTCTTGAGAACATATCGGCTGATGTCCAAATTTTCCCAAACAATCAAGATTTCCACGGCACCCATGTCTAAAGCTTTCAAAGTATCATCGACACCAAAGACATACTTTCCTGTATCCTGACTTATTTCCTCAAAGTACTTCCCGATTAGACGTTTCTCTTGTATGAACTTCACATTAGCCAGAATTTCAGCAGACAACTCAATAGCCTGATTAAAACCATTCTCACCCCCATAGGAAACATCAACCACATTCAAGATTTTTGCCTGAAGACGTTGGTCAAACATATCAGATTGACTGAGCTCAGTTTTGAAATCAGCAGACCCAGCAAGTATAAGCCCAGAAACATTCGGTTGACTAGTAGCAGGGTTGATGTAGAACTGTGTTGCAAGTTCTGCAGTCTTCCTAACATAATTGTGACGCTTCTCCATTCGAAGACGAGCAAACCGAAGAGCTGATTGCCCTCCTCTTCCGTGTTTCTTAGGTAAATCAACAGTGAACTTGTGTAAAACCTCTCGAGTATTACCACTTAATGTCCCGAAAAGAGTGCCATTACCATCCATAACAATAAAGCCAAACTTGTCATCAGATTCCAACAGTTCACTAAGAGGTTCAGTGTGGAACTTGTTATCACAGAGATAAAGAGATGCATTGATAGGCCTGAAAGGTTCAAAGTCAAATGTAACCTTCTTCTCTTTCCCGTCATCTGTGACTATTGTTCCAGTGTAGAGCACAAGTCCATTTGGAGGGACCTTATTGTAGAGCTTGAGCCTCTGCTGGGCAGATGTTATTGCACCCAAAACAGACTGACGATTCACCCTGCTCTTAATATTTGAAGCAGTTCCAAATTCATCACCAAGCATCTTCGTGACTCGGGAAATTTGATCGCGTGGAGGCATAATCAGAGAAATCATGCTTGTTCCATTTCCTCTTGCAGCTTCAAGTGCTTTTATAAGCTTCTTAATCTTCCATATTTCAATGTTCTTATCAGTTTCCTGAGCATCCGACATTGTACCGAAATTGCCTGCCAATAGCAAAAAGAAACATGAGAACCTGTAGATGTAGATATAAATGCTATATTTCAAACAGATAGAAAAAACAAGTTACATTTAGAAGCATAGTCATGCACACAATCTTTTAGCATAACGCATTCAGCAACTAAGTTGAATATATGCATTATGCAATCCGAACCCATCTTCAAAGAAATAGTATGCACATAAATGAGAACAAAATTTATGCAATTTGCATAGTTAATGCACTATACATAAACAGATGCACATTTTTTTAGAACTATTGTGTTCTAACAAAGAAAACGGAAGCAAAACCAACTTAAATATGAAGCTTTACATTCCGGTCATCTGCAACTAGTTGCAGCATTGAAGTACTTTAAGTAGGATCCCTGATAGTGAAATTATTGTATGAGCTATGACCACAAAACCATAATTGTGTTTCCATCTATAAATTTATCTTATCTTTTCAATTGCATTTTCATCGAATGGTATAATAATCGAAGCTGGGGGAAAACGAAACAGGAAAAGTGACAATAAGCATGCATCAAATATGTAGTTTTTTATAAACCAATCTAGTTGGAATGATCAATAACACATGCATATACAAAATACAAGAAATCATATGTATCAAATACTTCATATAGTTACATCATAACAACAGATCTGATGAAAACTAACACAGTACCTTCACATGATTAACGAATAACTGATTTATGCAAACGATAGCATATAATTAACATAAAACTTAAATTCAATACAGTTTCTCAATCTATCAACGAAGAATAAAGTATTTCTTTCCGATCATCCGTAACTACAAATCAAGGCAGATGGTAAAAGTAAAACTAAGACTCCTTGTACTCAACACAAAGCAAAGCCACACATATCTCTCTAAGGAAGTGTTTGGAATTGCTTGTTTAAGTGCTTAACGGCTTATTTTTAAAAAACAAAAAAAAAGATATGTTCGTACTTTGAACTGGACACCAGAACTTCAATTCTTAAACAAGAGGGCCCATCGTCGGCCTGGCTCGTTTCAAGCCTTGTTAACCCGTGAGCTCGACTTGCGAGCAATCTTCAAAGCTCAAGCTCGGATCATATATTAAATAGATTTGTTCTATAAATAAATTCAAAAATATACATATCTGTATATTTAGATGTTAGCTTTTTGTTATATTTATTTAGAAATATAAATATTATATTTGACTCGCCTAGAGTCGAGCTCGGATGGCGTTGTTCGTTTATAAAACTACCGTGTTTCCATGTACAAAATAGCCTTAGGGTTTCAGTTACAATCTGACTAGATAAGCATATATATATCAATCATACAAATATAAATAACTAACCTTATTTTATCAAACTGATGACTTAACAATAGAAATTGATTGATTTAAATAAATAAAATAAATATTAAACAAATAATAATATGATCTAAAAACACATAATAATAATTCATCATATATATATGAAATCAAATACTAGTTGATAACAAAATAAAACAGTATAAACTAACAGATCTGATGAATATCAAACAAAATCTATCTTCACATCAATAAAATATATATATATATTATAAAAATTAAAAAAAAAAAAACAGATCTCTACAATATGTATGTACATAAATTGAATTAGCTACAAGAAAGAATAAAGATCTGATAGAAATAAAATAAAGATATTTACTGGAAAAACGAGAAGCAGAAGAAGAAGAAGATGATCGTGTGGCGGACGGGGAGCGATAAACAACAAGAACAATAATAAGGTTTTAGGGGCGGCTGAAACCCTAAAAATAACTAGCTCTCAACTTTTATCAAGCCACACAAAAAATATATATATATCTATCGATAAACTAAAACACGATAGCAGTTTTCTTTAATCGACACATGATGTGTCCTTTTAGTCATATTCATTAAAAAAATATTATTAAATTAATAAATTCTCTATTTTAATAATACTATATGTATATTTATAATTAAATATATAAAAATATGTATATATAGAATATTTGAAGATATTAATTATCCTTAAATGTGTGTCGCTTTATCATCAAGTAGGAACAAAATTATGAATGTATTAGTTAAAACTATAAATGTACCCGCGCGATGCGCAGTGGTGGATGATTTATGCAAAATTTAATTGTAGTGTACATAAATTCTTAATCTTCATTAAGCACATGCGTCAAAAAGTGATGGTGGTCGGTAACCGTCTTCGCGGATCGCCGATAATTGATTGTCTAATACATGGGTATATAAAAATGTGTTTGTTATTATTGCGAGAATATTTAAAAATAAAAATAATTATATAAACTAATATATAAATAATATACGTTCAAAAAAATATATATAAATAATATAAATAGTAAATGATTAAAATGAAAATGATTATATAAAACATATATAAATAAAATATAATTATTAAATGATAAGGTAAAAGAGTAATGCTAATTATGGTAATGTTTAAAAATTCAAAATTTAAGACACAAGTCAAGTGCTTTATAATGTAGTATAGATAGATATAAATCATATATCTTATTATATTGTTTAAAAATCATATAACGACTAAGACTTGACATAATTCAACATGCTTTTCTTCTTCCTTTCTACACCTTTAACGAACTAATAAAATTAATATTAATTAACTAATATTTATCTTTGAGAATGAAAAATACGATTTTTTTTTTTTTAAATATGGGAATTATCTAGATACTAAAGTATATGTATACATTCCAAAGTATATGTATACATTCCAATTTATAATTCTTGAAAATTATAATATTCAGTAATTAAAGATTAAATATTATCCATCATCTATACTATTATATAAAGAATCAACCCCCGCCGCCTCCTTTTTTTTTCTCAAAAAAAGCAATTAATCTACCCAAATCACCATTTCCTTTATTTACTAATTTAAACATCTTCACTTAATATACATATAATACTCTTAATGAAATAATTTACAACAGTTATCCCTCAACTCCTAAAATAACTAGACTACCTTCTTTTACATTAATTACCTTTACATTAGTAACCTACACTACCCGCCACCGCCGCCAGCACCACCCGTTGTCGCCACCACCACACCGCCACCGCCACCACTAGGGATGAGCAGAAAGTACCAAGTCTCATCCCAGTACCGTCCCGATCCCTGTACTGGAAAGTGGTACCGAGTCCCAAGTGGGATCGGTATCGGTACCTATTTTTTGTTGTTTTCGATATTGGGACCGGTACGGTACCGGGAAAATCCCGCAAACACCGGGAAATCCCGGTCCTGTCCCGATCCCGTACCGGTATCGGTTCATATGGGACCGAGACCGGTACCAAGTTTTTGTAAATTTCGGGACCGGTACCATCGGTACCGGGACCAGGACGGTCTCATGCCCATCCCTATTCATCACTAGTCCCTGTCAGCACTACATCAGAAAAATATCCCCCACCATCAATCAATAACTAATCTCTTACAACATCCTCAATACATAACTAATCTATCACTAGTCTTGGATCCACCAAATCCCCAATAAAAACAAAAAAAACTTTTGCCTTCACTCGTTATCAGAATAATGAATGACCTCAAAACGAGCCAAAAACGAATCTGCCCTAGTGGTGTTTGACTCATTATTAGAGCAATAACGAGCAAACGATGATTGGATAACAAGGACATTGTGAGTGCTCCTATGCATATGCATTTTGGAGAAGATTGTTTTGGATAATGGCTTATCGACTTTCTTTTTTAAACTACCTGAATAATCAAACATTCAATTAACGTCGGATAACTACTTTTAGAAGATGGGTGTTGTAAAGTTGAATTTGAATCATAATGCTTCTAATTACATTTTTGTTCGTTCATTCGTTCATGAACACAAATAAACAAGTATGAACAAACAAATTTCTTAGGCCCCATTCATGTTTGTTCAGTTTGTTTATAGCTCTATTTATATTCTTTAAAAAAATTTAATACCTATTTATAATTTCTCTTAAAGTTGGATTTATTTTGCGTGTGTGTTATTTACACAAAATTTTATTACCTGTTAACCTAATCAATTCATCACATCCTACATTATTATCCAAGTAGATGTTAAATAATATTTAATTTTTGGGTAAAAGGTATACCTGTTAGATTTTTAAATAATATTTAATTAATGTACATAATACTATTACCCAAATAATATTACCTTTTTTTCTCTTATATATTTGATTGAAATATTATATTAAGTTTTATTTTTAAGTTGACTTTCTACATTAAAAAGTAACGTAATTTAAGTGCAAGCTATATGATACATAATAATTTAAAATAATAAAGAAATAAAATGAGATTAAGAAGAGTAATGTTAATACAACAAATATTATTTCTCAAAAATACCAAGGAAAGTGAAAATACATGTTTATATAGACACAACTACTACACAAGACACATCACATGTACTATTTAAAAGAAACTAGATTCATACTCGGACGATGCATACCGGTGTATAATTTCTATTTATTGAAGTATTGTGGATATTAAAATTTTTGAAATTTTGTATATTTTTTTTACAAGAATGAAAAAATTGGTAAGGAGCAATTGCTTGTTGTCCCTGCTGGACAAACACTCGCAAGCACCCCAGTCACTAGGGGTGAGCAAAAAACGAACCAAAAACCAAAAAAAATGAAAAAACCGAACCCAAAAAACCAAAAACCGAACGGATCGGTTCAGGTTTCGGTTTCATATGAAAAACCGACCGTCAAAACCGAACCGAAAACATATATATTTAATTTATTATATATTTTTAGTGTTGTGGTATAGTATTGATTGTCAATATATATATGTATATATTCTGAAGTAGATTGCATTTAATGTAATGTAAATGAAATGGGTCAAAGTTGAAGCGGGCCAAAAGTTTTCTAACATAAGTTCAAATGCTTACAACATCCATAATCACTTTATTTAATTTATAGGAAAAGGAAATGGTTTAGTTTTTTATGATATTTTAGTTTTTGTATGGTATTTAAATCATTAGTATCTTGATCTTTAATCCAATTGATCGTTTGTCACCTCTGGGTTCTACTGAAAAAGGCTTAACCACTTAATGAAGCACATTTAATACTGAAAAAGGCTTAACCACTTAATGTAGCACATTTAATACTCTAATCTAGCACATTGTCACCTCTGGGTTCTACTGAAAAAGGCTTAACCACCTCTGGGTTCTACTTGGTTCTAATCTCAAGTTAATAGCACAGGTAACACAAAAATAAAAAATAAAAAACAAAAACCGACTCAAACCGAACTAGAAAACTGACATATAAGGTATGGAAATATGTATCGAGATTGAACAGATATATAAGGTATAAACAAACACGATTATGAAAAAGGGCAAGATTTTTATATTGATGTATAGATTTAATACACCACTCACCGGACACCGCAACCAAGACCACTCACCGGACACCGCAACCAAGACCACTCATGGGTTTAATAGTGGTGTTGGCTGTTTGGGGTGACGGTGACGGGATGGTGGTGGTAGTGAAGTCCGGCGTAGGGTGTGAAAGTAGTGTTGTTGGCTGTTTGGGGTGACGGTGACGGGATGGTGGTGGTAGGGAAGTTCGGCGGGTGTGTTGACCGGGGATGGTTTTCAATGGTCAAAAATCAGATAAGAAAAAGGAAGCAGCGTTTTGACCAGAGAGAGAGAGAGCATGAAGATGGTAATATTTTATTATTATCAAATATCAAATATAAATGATATATAAATAAATAGAGTAAATTACAGAAATCGTCCCTGTCGTGATACCCCGCTTGCAGAAAACGTCCCTACCTTTCATAAATTACAG